>REGM01000016.1:1398763-1449008 GCA_004194415.1 Aurelia aurita | reverse complement strand
TGGGGGGAGGGAGGGGGAGGGGGAGTTGGTCTATGCGGAAAAGTGGGAATATAATGTTTCGGATAGAAATATCCTTACTCGTTAAATAAGAGAATGTTTTAACTATTTTTCAAATGACGCCAGACTTTGACTTGCAGAAGCTTTCCTCAAAGAAAAAAGGACGAATTGTTCCCAACGGTTCTGAGCTGGATGGTCAGATAATTTTTGGTCCAGCAAGCAGCATTCTTTGTCTTGATATTTTAGCAATAGTAATAAAGATTTTAGATGACAATCCATCACTGTTATTTTGTTTTCTGGTCCACTAGATGAATTTTACGAATGAAACGACTTAATTCAAAATTTTCCCTGTGCGACCAAAAAGTTTGCACAGTTTAATTGTGTAAAGGATAAATTGTTAAAAATACAAAACTGCTCCCTTCAAAGTTGAGATTTCAAGGGAAGAAACATAAAGCACTGAATGTCAATTAAATGAAGGGATTTGTACTTTGCTGTGATTTAATAAGCGATTTGTTTTTAGATTTAGCTCAATATAGATCCACACTAACCCCCCCCCCCCCCTCCTCTCATCCCTACCATACACTATATCTTGTACGCTTTCGAAAAATAAGGGCCTGTTCATATGGAGGCGGGCCAGCCCTGGAGCTCTTTGCCGAGGTCTCATCTCATCCCTAATTCTAATACAAAATTTGCTGTCTGTTCATATGAGCAGGCGGGCTGGTGAGATCTCACTGGAGCACTACTTAGCGAGATTTCACTGGAAAACGGGCGAGATCTCGGTAAGCGGGATGACAATTTTTCCATACGACACGAAAAGCTCTTTACTGCTCATGCTCTGCTTATTTAAATATTGGGCGAATGTCCAATTTTGGCACATCTCCAATTTTTGTCTCTACAAGCGGCCTGGAATTTCTCCATATGAACTCAAGATAAGAAGAGTCTCGCCTCCATATGAACAGGCCCTAATAAAGGTACACAATCTTACCTGTAGTAATAGACGATTCCAAGAATAGATGGGTAAGTCTACCATCAGAAATTAACCTTGCAAGACTACCATCTTCACTCACATCGTAATCATTTTCAATGACACTAAGCTGTTCCAAGGATGGATGATCTAAGGAAAATGTATTTGAAATATTAGTTCAATAATAGCCTAAGTGCAGACTCGACTGGTTTCTTACCAATCTAAAGTTTAGATGAATACACCACTCTAACCAAAGGCTACCATACAATTATGGACACTTTTCAAAATTTCACGATATGAACTTTTTTGCCCCAGGTTCAGATTCAGCGGCTAAACTTTAGTCTATGTGCATGCATGTTCACATATACATAATGTTTGCAATGTTGATTTTATGAAGACGTAAACTTGAAAATGTTAAAGAAGGATTTGACCGTGAAAACTGCTTGGGGCGTAAAGTTAAAGATACACCTCAAACGATTTTCAAGGTCAAATCTCTTATAAAATCAAAAATTTTAAATACTAATTATCAATCAGTATTACCAGCGACAAGAATATGAAAAGCTGAAAACTGCCTATAATTTTTAAGTTAAAGTGGTGTATTGAAATCCCTCCTCCTCCTTCCGCTGCTTTTATTCATCATATGTTTTTTGCATGCAAATCTGAGCCGCAGCTGCATCGTGTTCTGTATTGGCGTGCAAACCGTATTATGATAAGTACCTCATGGAAAACAATTTTCAAGAACTTCTTCATTTGAGAGAATAATAGTGAAATTGTATGAAATTCTTAAATCTAAGTCTAAGCCTCACTCATGCACTGGAGTTTGAATTTTTCGTTGGAGTTTGAATCGGTTCTTCAAACAGCGATACATATTTTGCAAAAAATAACAGAGAAAAAAGTATGAATCTCACCCTTAGCCATATCAAAGATGGCTCTGCATCCTTTGGTGGGCATTTTGCATCTTTCGAGTCTAACAACTTTGATAACTGGGGACGTTTTCAGCACACATGACAGCATTTCAGCACCCTTACACCAAATATCATTGTCACTCAAGTCTAGAAATACCAGACTGCTCCAGTTGCATGTACAAATCTTTCCGCCATTCAAATATCCTTCAAGCAGTGACTCATTGTTTATAAACTGACAAGGTATGTTCCAATCCCAGCCTTCTGTTGTCCACGTACAGTAACTTTGCGTTACAAGGCATTCCTCGACAAGATGTCTTTGTTCACAGCTGCAACGAACATTAAATGCGTCAAAGATATCGCAACTCATCAAAGTGAGGCTTTTGAGCTTTGGTAATTTTGAACCAGACTGAATGTGACAATCACCCTTTTTGTGCCAAAGAAGACAGTCCCTTGAGTTGCTTGAAAACAGTCCCATATTGCAATTTCTCAACTTGATCTTCTCGATTGTGCAGACGCGTTCTTGGGCATCACCCTGCGTCTTATGAGATGAAAATAACTCACCTTTCCTGGAAAGTTGTAACATTGATAAAACTATTTTATCGACATCTATAGATTCAACTGTGTCCTCTGAGTAAAATGAAACTGTCCTCAGATCAGGCAATTTCTGAATTATGTCGCATAAAACGGAGATAGAACTGCTACTTAAAATGCAATCAAAGAATTTTAGCTTCGTAAGTCGAGAAGTTTCAAAAGTTGAACAACAGTTGGGTGAGCTGGATGTATGAACACTAGAATGACCACCGCCGACTTGATTCGTTGATTTATTCGCAACTTTGTCATGCTCATAACTCTCAAGCACACCACAGCATAGAGCATCGTCAAAAGTAACATCCCCTGTTCCTGAATATATCTCTTTGCTTTCAACATCTAACATTAGGTCTTTGTCCATGTCTTCAAGAGCACTAACAAATTTTCCTTCACCAAAAATTGATTCTTTGGGTATAGCAACTTGAGAAGTTCTCATTCTGTCTTCAGCTTCAAAAGAAACTTCCTTGTCATCTGAATTAGTATTGTTACAGGCTGCTACAGGCACAGTCTCTTCTTTCACAAACTTTCTCCTTTTGATTGGAAAGTATTCGGCAAGACAATCCTTGCCAGATGCATCTTCTCCCTGCACAGCCAATGGCTTTTTGCTTTGAACACCACCTTGAAAGCCCTTACTCTCAGAGACAGTGTCTCCCTGCTTAGCCATTCTCGTTTTGTTTTGAATATCAGCCTCAAAGTCGTCACTCTCCTCGTACATTCTATCTGAAATAGACTCACGCTTCGCAGTTATCCCATTACATTCAACAGTCTCATGGTTATAGCTAGGATATCCAAAGGCATGCTTCAAAGAGCTCCCTTTCCCTTTCACATCTTGTGAGCGCTCACAGTTTGAATTTTTCTCGGGATAAACTTCTTTGCTTGCTACAGCTTTATCATTGGTCGCCTCCATTTTGCATGATTCCTCCATAATTGCTTTAAATTGAGACATCTCATCCTCCAAAATCTTCGAGTCGCGAAAGCTTATCGTAGACATTTTTGAGAAAGCGCAGCAAGTGAAAACATCATGGATTGCTTCCAGGTAAGATCTTTTAAACCGCACGAAAGAACAAAATTCTACTTTCTTAACATTTTTGGTTATTCTGTGCAAAAACTGCCTATTTTCGTGAAACACCACCTTCGGAATTCTCAGCATTCTTGGATAGATACGAATGAAATCTAGGTTTTCCTCAAACAGTGATGCAAGTCTGGTGTGACAGATTTCAACTTCACTTTCAGACAGCTCAGGAGTTTCAAACAAGAAGAATTTTGTCCTCGCCAAGTGCGCAATGAGAATATTTAACCCTGTAATAAAAAGTAGTGGAAGCAACTTAGAAGGAGCCTACCAAGTGCGGCACAATCTCTAGCCAAAATCCCAAAATTGTACTCGGCTATTTTTTTTCGATTTTTTGGCCGCTTTCTTCTCACGTCAAAGGCGATTTCATGAAAATTCTTAGCCTGGAAACAGCCTAAATCGATCAAACAAGCGATAACATTTTGTAAACGCTGCGCTAGACAAGACAACAGGAAAACTCTTGGAGACGCAT
Source organism: Aurelia aurita (assembly GCA_004194415.1). Taxonomy (NCBI): domain Eukaryota; kingdom Metazoa; phylum Cnidaria; class Scyphozoa; order Semaeostomeae; family Ulmaridae; genus Aurelia; species Aurelia aurita. Next base: position 1,445,013 of record REGM01000016.1, on the reverse strand, counting down.
TGGAAACTAAAAGTGGATTAGTTATGCCCAGTTGCACGAGCGGTCGCTCGATCCTTGCAAACATTTTTTTGCTTTTATCAATTCAAAAACCTTAGCTTTCAAAAATTTCAATAAAGTTCTTGTGTTGATAAAAAGTAATTGTTTTCTTTATGTCCTTTCAAGTTCCCTGTTTACGAAATTTAATCAATGTTTTTCGATCGATTCAGGCTGTTTCCAAGCCAATGACTTTCAAGGAATCGCATATTACTCGGGAAGTAGGCCACCACAAAATCAACAATGACCCCCGCAGCCCCCTATGGCTAGGCAGCTGAATAACATCCAAGTTGTAAAGAAAGATTCCTTACTATTTCGAAAAAGTTCATAAAATTGCCATTGAAAGTAGAATTCTTTCCAGCTTCTTCCTTTCTGTCGGTCCCCTTTCGTTGTCGTAACCCTTGATTTATGTCTTAAATCCCATCTGTTAATGCGGTTGTGATCACATAGCGCACTCCAAAGCGTGTCCAAGTCATTGCCTGAAATATTTGATAAATTAAGGTCATTACCCACAAGTCAATTTTTCTGGCAACGATTATGGGCAACATTTGTGAGCAACAAATGTTCCCCGAATTTGCTGGTGATGTTTAATACACAAAAGCATACAAACTCATGCAAGATTTTTCACCGCGCATTCATCATGGTATCCCAAGGGATCACATGATTTGAAAGACCGCTCTTGATTGGCTGGATTCCGTTGAACATCGCAGACAATGGTGACAAGAATGAACATGTTCATTTTATTCTTGTTCAACATGGTGCCGGCAATTTGGAAACAGTACCGGGTGTCCCAAAAAAAGTGTAAGCGTTTGAACAGTTTTCGCGGAGGAGCGTTATTTTTGAAAATTGTTATTCAACCTTTATGATATAGATGAGATCTTAACTTGGAATTTACGACCTCACATGACAAAATTGGATTTGTATTTGCAGAGTAATTCACTTAGACAGGCGAAATTTCTGAGGCAGCCTAAGACAGATGGTTATTGAATTATGCTACTGCTATCTATGCGTAATCTGAAAGAGTTTTTGGGGCAGCGCAACAATAAATTATGTTTTGGAAGTTTGTTGAGCAATTAAAATGAAAGATATTTTCACTAATTTTAAAGCCTGAATATTTCGTTTTTATGACTGAATAATCACAACTGAAACGAAACTTGGGTGAGAAGTTCCCTTCGTGGTTGAACACACTACTTGAGAAAGCTTCTTCAGCCCTACAAAGTTAATCTGTGACCTGTTTAAGTTAACTGCATCTCTTCTTGTCATTTTTTCTAATTAATATAATAGTTCAATTGATCAACAAACTTTAAGAATAGAAAGTTTAATGGTTGATCTGCCTCAAAAACACTTTCAAAATTACGCATAGATGAGTAAGTAGTAGCATAATTCAATACCCATCTGTCTAAGGCTGCCTCAGAAGTTTTGCCTGTTTGAGTGGATAACTCTACAAATACAAATCTGAGTTGGTCATGCGAGGTCGCAAACTGCAAGTTAAGATCTCATCTATATCATCACGTTAAAATAAAAAATTTCGGAAATGAGGCTCCTCCACAGGAACTGTTCAAACGCTTATACTTTGTTTTTGGACACCCGGTATATAAACACATACACACGAGTCAACATTTGTGGGGAACACAATTCAACATTTGTGGGGAACAATGTCGGCATACATGTTGCCAACAAATGTTGAGCTGCGTGTAATGGCCTTCAGATCCCATTTACATGATACCGGTATGAAGAGAAAAAGACCAGGAAAAATTACAGTTTTGCACTTGTATTTAAACGGTAACAGTGCAAAAATTATCTGAAACGGCATCGCTTTCATAGCCTCGATTTCTTAGCGGCTTGAAATAATAACATTTTCAGCTATTTACACAATGTCATTTTCAACTGAAGCCAGTTAGGATTTCGTTTCAACTCCATGTTGCTTCCAAATCATATTTGTATCAATTTTCCGAGCTGTTTTGATTCCTGTAGCGGCAATCACTGCACATTTAGTTAAACGAACAACTGTGAAATATTTCCACCTAACGCTAAAAGAAATATCAATCTTTGTACTCACAGTTGGTTTTCCCAACATGAACTTTGAGCCATATTAAAATTAGGGTTTTAGTTACTTAGCTCATCCACCATTACTTTCAAAATGACTGTGACAAACTTGCTAATTTAGACCAGCATCTATGCACTCTTTGTACATCTATGTACTACTAAAAATTGTATACGATTATGAATTGGAGTTAAAGGTCCTGGGAGGTCTATCAATAGCAATAACTACGATGTTGTAATCAGTCTAGTATTGGCCCTCAACTTCAGAAAAGAATAATTCATAGGAGGTGGTGTTGTCTTGACATAGCAGGTCATCTAGTAGCTGACTCAGCTATTTTACTATGCGGATGTAACTTTTTAATTCGAATCCCATATCAAAACATCACTGGAGAGGGGGAGGGGGTACTTGACTTCAACTTTTATGGGGGTGTGCCCACCACAAAATTGTTTTTCTTTTCTGGTGCAAGGTGGGGTTTATAGGGTCTGCAGGGGCAAAAAGGGGTAGCCTGGGCAAATGGGTAGTGTTGATGGGTGGAAAATAATGCATCATCAACTGCTAAATCAACACTCACAACACCGAGGAGTGTATTTCAATCAGTTGTAGCTAGGGAAAATCTGTGAATCATGATATTCATGCAATTTATTCACATCTTTCCTCTTACCCATTTTATCCCGGTAGACGCTACCTAAAATTATCAACAAACAGGGCTGGCACTTACCATTCAATATCCCATGAGACTCAAACAAACATAGCCCATTGGCTGAAAGCAAAATTGCAAAATCATCCAACAGATGGCCTGGAAGTCCTATATCAAAGAGGATAAATTGTCATATTAGTATTATTGTATCAATGATTCTGGTCCAAATTTCAAACAACAAAATAACATGCACAGATAATTCTACTAGCAATTGACACACAGGTAGATTCTGTCTGTAAACCTCCGCTCCCTGATAGAAAAAGTATGGGTAAAAGCACGGAGTCCACGGAAATTCCATGGAATCTCCATCCTTTCCCATGATTTGATGTCCAACTCATTCTTTTAATTCTGATGTTTTTGTTTGCTCTTAATTCTGAGATGGGTTTTGTTTCATCCAGTATTAGGTTTTCAGGATTTTCCCTCGCATTATTCTATAGGTCACTTTGAACCTCTTCTATTGGCTTTATGTTTTCGCATTCATAGACCAGACGGTCGGTGAGGTAGGTGCCGCCTTACAGCTTTACTGTCAACTATAAAAACATTCCTAGCCTCGCTTTTATCAGTTGTCTTCTGATGCCACGAGAGACGGTCATCACATTATTTTGATTTCCATGTTATTGTTATGCAAAAATTACAATTAGAAAACCACGCTAATCTCCGTGACCTTACTCTGTATGGAAATAAAAAGACTGAATTGTTGGTTACCAAATTTTTTTATAGTCAGTAACGCTTTAAGGCGGAGAAATTTATATCAATATTTTCAGGTGCCTACACATATGTGGAAAGTGATGGTGAACGGAGATCTGCTGGGGTTTGACGGGTGGGTGCAAACAATATCTCTATGACAAGGAGCCTCTGCAGAGGAGAAATAGAATTATCAGCTTTGCGTTTGAGAGAAATACTTTCCTTCTTCGCCTATGAATGAAAAGGCATTAATACTGAGTTGATAATGTTGATTATTGATTTCAATACCAAAATAACTATTGTCACGTTACCAAAATTCACCCTTTACCTTATATGGTCAATATCAATAAATTTGGAATTGCACAGTATTGTATGAGCATCCTTTTTTCAAACTCCGAGAGGGAATTTAAGATTGTTTGTAGTTGTATTTGTTAGGCATTTGCATTTAAAGCTTAGCCCTTCATCAAATACCAACATTCTCTAACTCCCAAAATGAATTGGTTTGAAGTTTATAGTCAGGGGTACAGAAGATACAGGGGGCGAGTTAACTGCTCACTTTGATTTGAAGTCAAACCTCTGATAGTAAAAAAACATAAGAAGGGGAGTTTGGATGGTCTGTACTGTTAAAGTGGAGCTACTGATATTAGGGGGTGGGGGCAGGGGTGGTTGAGGTGTAAACACAGGGAAACCAGATTAACTGTTGATTTTTGTGGTTTTTGTTATTTGGTATTTTATTTTATTTTTGTATTAAATCAACCTCCTGTCATTTTCCGTGATTCTATTGTGCTGCGCAGCGAACTTCCACTGCCAAGGAGCGAAGAGATGGAAACTGCGAAGGAGTGCGCGAAGCGAGGGCGAAAAATGCGAAGGAGCGAGAAGCGAAGGAGAGGAGAAGGAAAACACAAGGGACGAAACATCGCCGGAGTTGTCTCATTCTGTTTCGCCATTTTGATAAAAATGAGAGGGAGGTTATCGAAACTTGTATCGCAAGGTAATAACAGATGGTTGGTCTTTCAATAGAGATATCTTCGGTCGTATTTTGGTGCTTACAGTCGAAACCTAGATCGAACTTGTTTGTTACGCTATGTGTTCCGCACACACATAGGACTTTCGCCATTGACAAGGGGTTGACAAGGCGTGCAGCTTTGCCTCGTTACTGTGCAGGCAGCAAGAACAGAAAACAAACTGTGAAATGGCGGGGAAGGATGGACTATGCTGTACTAAACGCAAAGCAAAGACAAGTCTTAAACTTAGCTCTGGCAGGGCATAATGTAGATATTCTTGGACTTGCAGGAACCGGAAAAAAATTTGTGCTAAAGAGGCTGATACGGCTGTTAAAAACTGAGAAGAGAGTGACAGTTACAAGCTCCTCTGGGATCTCATTCTCTGCTCTTCTTCTTGACGTTGTTTTGAAGTTAGCAAGCGGAAGAAGCGGGTAAGTAAAACCACACATAGTCAAATTTATCATCAGGAAAATTCATGCAATCAAGCAGTTTTAGAAATATGAGTGAATTAGATCAGCATCGAATCATGTTGTGTTGCTGTGCATGATCTGATGATGCCAAATAACTTTGAAAGACAGCTTGGTACGCCAACTCGATTTGCAAACAAATTATGAATAATAAATTGTGAGGTTTTTGTAAATTGTATTATCCTGCCTTGTTTATTCTTTGTTTTCTTTGCAGATCTGTATTGGAGAGTCATTCAAAAATCAAGCCGTCTTTTCGCAGCATATTTGCCTTTTATACGAGAGGAGGAAGCTTTGATTAGGCCTACCATACGGAAGATAGACACAGCTGCAGAAACAACTGCAATTTCTTGGCGAGTTCAAGTGATTTTATTTAACGAACTGCCGGACCACAGCTTTCAGTGATCAGCAGGATTAAATTAATTGTTGTTTATTTCATGGTCGAATGTCATGATAATACATTGTTCAAATGTTGTTTGTTGTGTCTGTGCTAGTCCTAATTAATGCTGTCCTATGTATTAAATTTACCGCATACTATTCAGACCCAGAATCAGATTCAGAATCAGATTCAGAATCAGATTTAGTTCCAGAATCAGATTGGGATCTAAATTTTGCTGTTTTTGGACCCTAAAAGAATAGAATTAAGGTTTCGAGTTTCCAATGAGGAAACTAACGCTCAGTGAGTCGCTCTGCACGATTTCTCGGCAAAAGATGTTGAGAATTTTTTATACGAGCCTGTAAAGCTGTATACTGTAGTTAGTTGTTGTTGTTGTTGGTATTCGAATCTGATTCTGGGGGTCCAAAGGTCAGAATCAGATTCAAGTAAGCAGCAGGGTTACCAACGACCAAGAAATTTTACTTATATTTCGATACACATTTCTGTGAAAGGTTTTATCAGTTATAAATAATGCTGATCTCATGTTTGGTATGTAAACTATTTGAGATAAATGTCTTCTTCTGGTAATCAGAACCAGTCTGTAACAAATCAATCAAAACAGAGCTCAGTACGATTCGACGTTGGTATCCCTTCTTTTTTGCAATGTGCTTTCTAGACCCAGATTCGATTCCACCAACGTTTTCTCGGCAACAGTAACAGCTATTTCCGATATCTTTTCATTACATGATAGACCAACTATCCCTCTACGGACACAATGTGTTAGCAATTCCCGCAAGTTCTTAAATCTTCTATNTTCTCAAATAGCCTAGATATGACAGGCAGTACAGAAATGGGCCTGTAGTTCGATTTTTCTGACTTTTCCCCTTCTTTGTAAATTGGGGTAACTCTGGCAATTTTCCAGGTATCAGGAAAGGTGCTGGTTTCAATAGAAACGTTAAATATTTTCAGTAAACTACTAGATATTACTGGAAATGCAATCTTCAGAAAGTAACCAAAGATGTTGTCATTGCCAAAGCTTTTTTTGATTTTAATCTTAGCCATTGCTTTTTGTATGTCTCCTTCATTAATTGCCCTAATGTTAAAGGTCTTCTCGCCATCATTGATACTAAATTCTCCTGACAGAAGCGGATTAGGGGTAACATCAATATCTGCAGCTAATTTTTTTCCAACAGAACAAAAGAACTCGTTCATTTTGTCCGAAATTCTTTGTTTGTCAAAGATTCTTATCATGACGTTTCCAAACATAATTGATAGTCAAGTTTTTTCTTCCTTAATTGCCTGCTCTTGACTAAACGCCGGCCGACGCCGCCATTACTCAAATCAAACTTAAACTGCCTTTTATGCCTCTATCAACTGTCAGCTCCTACGCAGCTATCGTTTGGAATGAGATGCATCGCTGAGCAGGAGCTTATCGTAACGGTGGCGCGAAAGGTGGTTTGCATTTGAATTGATTAATGGTTGCGTTTAGGCCAAGTCGAGAGCAGGCAAAGACAAAGAAAAAACTAAAATATCAATGTCTTTGTAAAGTCATGAATCAAGGTAACCCAGTGGATAAGAATATACTATAGGTCGCAATATGGTAAACTTTACAGTTACGTTACATGAATGGCTGGTGCATGTCCATAGACTCATTGCAATCGTCGTAGTTTCGCTCCTTGATGGACTGATAATCGCTACAACTACGACTCATAATCAAACTATTCGAAAAATCAGCCAGAAATCGATGACTTAAGTTTTCTTTTCTGGCTTGCGGTTTAAAACCTTTTCTTCTGCGAAGGCGCACCTACACACAGGAATACAGGGGAGTTAGATTCGAAAAAGCGGTTAGCCCAGTTTAGGCCAAGGTCGGTTGAAATGTTGCTCATAAACCAAGGCGGGGAGAGACAAAACAAAGAAGACAACAACAATAAAAACAAGGTAAATAAACTATAGGTGTCCTGACACCCTTGCTCATTCAAGGGGTGAGAATTCTTGGGTTTATTGATTCACATTCTTCATCTTCAACTCTGAGTTAATTGTGCACACAATTTTGGGATTTCGCTTGCAGATTCGGAGACTTTCTAGCTATATCTGGAAAATGAACAACTTCCATGGACTTGCTGAACTTTGACACGAGATTAGCCACGTTTTTGTCATTCAACTCATTACTGCTCTGATGCTCCTCCTCTTCAAGTTGCAAATACGAGTAAAGCTCATCTTCACCTACAACAGGGAGCTCATAATCTGAATTTCCTGTATTTTCAACCTCTGCAATGATCTGGAGCTGTGGGGGTACCTTTACGCCCGGTTTATTCATGTCTATATATTCTTCGGAGTCATTAATAAATGGTCGCGTTTCGAGCTTGTGATTTGCAATGTCGTCGTTACTGCTAGCTGTTGTCGTTGGTCTGTCGCAGCAGGCATAGTCGTAGATGTCATTTGGATCCTTTGAGCTGGACTAGAAAAGATAGAGTCAATAGAAGAAAGTTCCTAACGTACTAACATCATTTCAAGATACAATTTATTTTTTTTATAAGAAACTAAGGTTCTGGGTCGGTAGGCAGTTCCTTAAATTTTAGGGCCATTTAGCTACCAAAAATTTCTTAAGTGTTTCTTATATTGTTAATGCCCTAAGTGAAGAGCCAATATATGTTTGTTAGAAGGGCTTCCAAATTACTTAGTAAGATCTCAAAACATGTAAAGGTTACTGCAACCCTTCAGACAGCGATCAAGAAACTCTATTTTCCACGGCCGTTCCTTAAACTATACCAAACAAAATTTTATGTTATTCGAAGCAGATTTTCCAGATTTTCCAAATCAACTAGCTTGGCAGCGACGGTATTTTTGAACGCAGCTCTGGCTAAGTATCGAGCGAGTTGCTGAAGAAGAATGGCTAGGTCGCACTTATTGTTTTTATATGCTATAAATTCCCTTTGGGAATATAGATTGGTTAGAAAGATCCCAAGGGAGTAGCTCCTTTTCAATTTCAGAGATTTATATCCGGCGAGAATATTTTAGTACTGAACCCTTATGATTTTGAAATTGTAATATTGTGACGTCATGAGCAGGTCACGTGACATATCTAAAAATAGATTCCATTTTTGGGTTCATCTCATGATGTACTATACATAAGCCAAGTTTCATGGCTCTATGTTGTACAGAAGAGGAATAAAATAGGGGGGGCCGAATCAGCCCCCCCCCTGGTCTTCCTAGAGCATCAAATACCCTAGGCTTGATAGGGTTAAACTATACCAAGCAAACTTATATGTTATTCGAAGCAGAATAAAACGTAGAATACCATAAAAATATAACCAGTTGCTTAAATTAAAACGCATATGATTTATTCCAGATTTTAGGCGAAATCGACCACCCTTGCGAAAAAATCTTGGTGTACCCCATCGGACATTGTTCGACCAAAACTATCTGTTTACCAAAGACTTAAGGTCCTGAACTGCAAAAGTATGTCACAAATTCTTAATAAAATGTACTGTCTTGAAATAATGCAATTTTAAATTAATGTTAATGTCTGAAATGTCTTTTTTAACTTTTAAACCCTTATAAAAGTCGGACCAGTGGATCTATCATAAATCACTGACATTCTTTTGTAGTTATATGCTTTGTGACCCTGTATGCCAAGTGCCAAGAGATTTGATTGGCCTGTTAGGTATACCAAGATTTTTTAGTACCCACCAGTACCCCGGAATCTTGTTTCGAGAAATCAGGCTTTTATCAAATTGAAGCAGGACGCATGAGGTGTCATCTATGACAAAAATCGATTATCGAAATTTGTCACGTTTGAACTGTGCTTTATGAATCAGGCATGTACAAAATCCCAAATTTTGCATTCATTCAATATGAAATTTGGCAAAATGCCTTCCTAATTTCCAGGTACCATTGCGTAATTCATCAATTTCTCATACTTCAATTCTTGATTTCAAAATATGTATGATCGTTTTAAAACATCATTCTACAATTTCTTATATGCTGTTTCTTATAAAAAAATGAGTGTAGTCTTAATTGACTTTACACTTCAAGCTTTTCCTTGACTAAGCACAATATAGCTCTTTTCGTGACTCCCAACCCTTACTTGTGCAGACGCAAGCCCAATTAGCTGAATTAACACTTGAAGCGTCGTTCTTGATACATTCAAGACAACAATGAAGCGCGGCAATGCGACAACGTTGGATTAATTCAACTTTGACCCACATGCAGCATCGCACAAAGAATGTCGCATCAAGTGTGATATCAGCTTTTAGTGCAGAAACATATGTACTTGAGTGTTTTTTTTATGTAAATTCGTGGCAACATATGTTTCTACGTTCTTTAAGATGCCAATAAACAGAAAAATGTTGGTGCCAATTTTTCTGAGCACATTGAAGAGTATTTTTCGAGTTCTTCTTTCCTTTAAAAATGTATCCTTTAGAGCTATGACATTTTGAAAACCATGACTAGCGGTATTGTTCTTCAATAAATGATAACGCGGTCCTTTATTCGTCATGTCTCTTGAGGATCAAATGTTATGATCATCGTTTGCCATCTGTTGCTCCATAGACTTGAATCCCAGGACCACTTATAGGAATTTAGAATTTTTTTTGGTTAATCTGAAAAGAGCTGGTTTTGGAGGAATTGCTGGGAAATTCAGTTTAGAGGAAGTCACATTGGTATGAGTCCAAGCTCTATCCATCAAATAGAATCAATTTCTAGAAAAAGTTAATATGCTGAAAAACTGTTAAATAGGGGCCTTCCTTTATTAATTTGTTTGTCAAGAAAGCTCAGTAATTTACGCTCTACACAAACGCTACATACGCTCTACACAAACGAAGCAACCATCATTTACATCGGCTCTAGAGGAGACGTTTCGTTTGGTATAATAGGAATTTGATTTTGATGACGTCATTACTAACGAGTTTTTGCCCTATTTGACCTTTTTTAGTAAATATTGTCACGCCATCAGTAGGTCAAGTAGCACCTTTTACTCGCCACATTTATGTCTACTTGGGGTGCAAAGTTTCTCTCCTGCATCTCTAATGGTTTGGATTTTAAAAGGAGGGCCACCACGGACCCACCCCTAGTATTTATAGAGCACCAAAGAGCCTAGTCCAGACAGGGTTAAAGAATACGAATACTTACTGCGCCAGTCCTACCACGAACAACATATTCGAGCTTGGATCGTATTGACGAATAAATGTGACGTGATGGCCTTTGCTTTCTTTTTTTGTTTTGAGATCCTGTAATAAAACATTTGAATGTTTTATGAAGGAACAAGGACAGATATTTTGACGATAAAATTCGTTGATTTTGATTGACACGCCGGTAAAAGGAGCCTGGCGATTGCAGTTGGAGGGGTTTCTACGGCCGATTAGTCAGATCGCAAGTGTAAATAAGCAAAGCTGCGAAAGATATCGTGGAACTAAGTTGTCTAACTCACTCAAGCTGGTTGCGAGTGAAGGCTAATGAAAGGAAATGTGAGACGATTTCAAAAGAAGAAAGAAGATCTAGAAATCTGATTTGATTTTCTTATGATTCAAAAATGGCGTCTCTTCTCAGACAAAACTCGTGAAGTATGATGGTTGGCATGCGTTCTTTGATAGCGTTGTTTATCTGCAAGACAAGACTACAAATCCTTTTACATATGTAGAAAAGATTTGAATACAATGCTCACTGCGTTCGGTTCGTACTGCAAACTGCGGTCCGAATATTTTCCAGCACTGACCTCGTGATCGTTTAATAACCGCATATTAGATATGATAACTATAAATCTTTCAGCAGTATAATGCTTCATTGTCGACACACTTACCACTCTGAATGCCTTCTATATCGTTAGCTGTCGCAATCACAGCGGCATTGGTGTCTTGTAAGCCATTTAGTTGCGTTGAGCAGTTTGGCTGCATAACATTCAATACAATGTCTTCACCAGTTTTTGTTGTAGAATTGTTAGACTGTGCGGAAAGACAATTACAATATTACTCATTACTTCGAACGCCAAAACAAGGTTGCAAAATTACGGCCCTAGGATTTTACGTGAGGCAAGTAAACATTGCATTGTATTCGTTGCTTCCCTTCGAAAGTTATCGCCCTTCATTTGAGCATTTGTTTCTCGCTGTAACTTGGCCTAAGAAATAAATTGGGATCAAAATTTTAACTTTCCATCATAAAAATTATGGGGCCGAGGCCGAGGGCCGGGGGGCCGGGGTCGGTGATTGCTAATGGCCTTATAAAGGGTATAAATTAAAGTTTCATGATAAAAAAGGTCACTTACTTTCTTTTCTTTTGATTTTCTACCCCTAAAATGAAGATCACAAACGATTCACTTTGCTTCGACAATATTTGAAATGAAACACAGGTGACATTAAGGTCCTCTCCCTGCGATTTTCAAGAGTTACTAACGTCCTTCAGCGAAAACTGAAATACAAAGGGCCAAGGAATTCAGCGAAATTAGGCCTGTGGAAAAAATCATAAGCCAATTCTCCGTAGCATGTAAAAAGGTGGAACAATGATTCAAAAATAAGCTATGATTTGTTTTCGATAAATCTTCATTATTAACTGTCCTTACAATGATTCTGCGGTCCTACCTAAAAATCTAGATTATATTAGGGTAACAGCATGTAAGAAACCTACCAAAAGGGATCTGCCTGATTCACAGGTATTCTAACCAAAAACAGAAAAGGCGGGCCGGAAACGCAAAACGGGGCAAAACAAAAGCAGAGAGGAATCAAAGGACCCTTGGGGGGACTCACGATATTTTATTGAGAAGGTCGTAGGAGATCAATTGCTTCTAAAAACAAGAACAACTTTTATAAAAAATGAAACCTTCAAGAAAAAGTTCATAAGCTGACTTGAAAAGCCTTGAAAATGTTCTTTGAGGACGTTATTTAAACCTTCAAGAGCTGTAAAAAATGTAAATGAAAAAGTATGGGGAAGTTAGTTTCTAGCTAAAATCAAAGTACATATCTGAAAAGGCAGCATTCAAACTCTGTTCATTGTTCCTGAGCTACGACAGAAAATCTATAGGGTTACTTCTTAGGCGTACAAGGTGTCCTATTGCCCTCAACTCTGTATTTTCTTGCAATCAGATTCTGAGAAAGCCCGTCAATGTTAACATTGACGTCATTACTGTTTTCAGCAACAATGAGTCAATTAGAGGTGGTATTGATATTCCATATCCTTACTTGAATGCAAGCAAGCATAAACAGCCATTATCCTTTTTATCTCGACGCTAGCAAGGCTAGCTGGTGTAGTGGTTAAGGCGTTGGAACTTCAGATCTGACGGCTGGAGTTCAAATCCCAATGTGAGCAAATTGTTTTATTTCTGACGATTTGTTTTTACATGTTTCCTTTTCTTCACTTGAGTCACTACAGTCACATCTAAAGCCGTTTTAGATTTGAAAAAGCCTCCTTTATCATTCTATAAAATGTTCAAAGTTTTACACAACGACGAGGGGCTAATTCAGTCTAACCATAGGTTGTTGTTGTTGTTAAGAAGCCGAAAAAGAAAAAAAAAGGCGGAAAACATGTCACTGCTAAAGCAGTAAAAAAAGCATGAAAATGAAACTAATTTCTTTAAAAAACTTCATGACATCGTTTAAAAAGGTTTACGACAGCTTTTAAGTTTTAGAACACAAAGAAAAACGATAGAAAACGCAAGTTTCGAAAGGAGGAAAACTTGCACATTTGATGGGCCTAAGTGGAAAATAAGAAATTTTCCCCACAACTTCCAAAATGAAATGGCTTGTTTATTGTTTTTCGACGGTTTTTGGAAATAACTGTAAAATAATACTTGGAATAAGTAAAGAATATCGATATATCGATTTACGTCGAATTTTACCTTGCCGCGGCCGTTTACTGCGCGAAAATCGGTCAAACGGCTCAAAAGTAGTGATTTTTTTCATAGGATTTCGAGGAAATATTGATACCCAAGAATGGGGAGAAATTCTCAAAAAAGACCCAAAACTGGGACGCCTAACGTCCCCGTCTAAATTCTTGGGTGCTGCCAGGCCCGGGACTTCGAAGGCTCGAGGCTCGGCAATAATCATACTCGAACTCCAAGACGCATGCGCTAAAACTCCCTTACATTGTTCTCTCCTGTCACGCTGCCAGCTTTCCGCAACCTCGTCCCCAGGGCCTTAGGCCCTGGGGACGAGGTTGAGCTTTCCGCCATTAGCTGTTAAATGTCATGCATGCCCTGATTAGGCTCTAAACGAACTCCATCATCTATTCTATACGCTTCTATACAACCCTCGGTGCCATGACAAACAGCAAGGACCACAGAAGACAGGACACAGGAAACAGGACACAGAGTCGCCTATCACCCCATAGACTCTACTTGTACTTCGTACTCGTGAGTCAAAAAGGACAGAACAAAGGAAAAATAAACAAAGGCTTTTTATTAGGGCCCCGTTGACATAGCGTTGAGGCTGCACGCATGCTACGTTGACACGGCTCCGTATTTGTATGAAAAGGGATAAAAAAAATTATCCGTTTTCACCTTGCGTTCACGCTGCTCCACCCTGATAACGGAGACTTTTGAAAACGCAAAAACGCAGTGTGAACACCGAAAACGCAAAAACGGATACTTTCAAAAACGCCAGCAACTACAACAACACAATGCTTGGCACGTGCCAATATGAACAAATTCTCAACATTGCTGAGTCACTCGAGGCTAATCTAATGCCTGGAGAAATCTTTGAAAAGTTTACAACCAATTTTTAGGGCTGTAAACGTTGGTATCGTTTTGATAGCATTTGCTTTATTATCCGGAGCAGTGTGAACGCATCATTTTCGCAGCGTTTTCATATTTACCCAAAGCAGTGTGAACGGGTAAAACGAATCAAAATGAAAACGGATAAAAACGAATACGGAGCAATGTGAACATAGCCTAGAAAGTCTGTTACACTATGGTAATCTGTGAATTAGGTAGGTTGCTTTCTTAGGTCGTTTACATGCTGTTATTCTATTGTAATGTAGGTTTATAGGTAGGCCCCCGAATCATTGAAAGGACAGTTGCTAATGAAGATTTTACGGCTGGGACAAGTTTTGTATTCGTATTCCAATTTGAATTTAGTTTTTGGTTGATAAAAAAATAATTGAAAGGATAGTTGCTGATGAAGATTTTATCACGGGGAGGGGGGGTCTTGGCCAAATTTCGGATAGGGGTGTGCCGCGAGCATCTTCAAAATGGTACCGTTGGCTAGACCAATTTTCGTGAAAATGATACCCTTGGCTAGACTAATTTCTAGACCAAAAGTGCCATAATTAGCCGTTTTCTAGGCTCAAATCACAAAATTTCGCCTTCTCTAGACCAAAATCGCCAAAATTTGGGGTTTCTAGACACAAATTAAGAACATTTGGCCTTTCCTGGACGAAAATTGCCAAAAATTATACCCTTGCCTAGACTAACCTAGACTAAAATTGCCAAAAAGCATACCCTTGGCTACACTAGAAGTCCGAAAAAGTATACCCTTGAGCGCGGCACATCCCCAGGTCCCTTTACTATGGAACCCACCCCCGTGGATTTTATCGAAACATAACAGAGACCAAATCACAGTGTATTCTCTCCAATGATATGCGGTTTGGAAATGTCAACTGAAATATATATCATTTAATTGGCGAGAAATAACGAGATGCGTCGTCACAACAAGAGGAAGAACCTAGACACAGCTTCAAAGCTCCGATTGGCGATCAGAATCACTCCATTAAAACAGTGCTAAATACCCAGATTTAAGTATCACAATCTCAGACAAAAATGGAGAGGGGAGAATCCATTTGCTTGAAGTTTCGATTAAATATGACTTGAATTTGATGGAAAAACACTCTCATTGTATTGTCTCAACAAGTTTTTTCTGACATTGTACCTTCGGATGCTTGGTAGAAACAAAGCATTCCAACGTCATCAACAGCAATAGTTCTGACGACTGTAGTAAATCTACACCTAGCCTTCGCGCAGCCTCAACTCCTCCTCGATGAGGAATAGCTATTTTTCCTGTGAGGAGGAGTTTGAGGCTGCACGCAGGCTAATCTACACCCCTGAACAGGCAAATTAGACAAAGTATACTGTAGGTATATATATAGGTCCTTGCTAGGCTGTCTCGACCTTTCTCGCTGAACAAAAACAACGATGTTATAAAACACGTTTTGAGCAGATTTTCAGTTCATTCAAAAGCGATGACAATTTTGCTTACCTTCTCTTCGAGCATCGGCAGCAACAAATGATTGAAATGATCAAAGCAAAAACCAAAACACCTCCTGCACTTGAAGCGATGATGATCAAATCGTTCATGCTAATTTGGAACATTTTAATTTGAGTTTTTCCAGTCTCAGGCTGTAGAGAGAGAAATAAAACAAAGTTTGAACTGTCTGATCTCTTTCTGACGTTCTGTAAAACTTTGATGTGACCAGTATCAACCAAAAATATTCATGAAATGGTTCCTTAACGCAATCTTCAGTCTTTACACCACACGACGTGAAAGTGAAGGTGAAGTTGTGGTTTTTAGCGCCAAGCGCTGGGACTGGGATTGCAGAAGTAGAGAAGACCTTATCGAGTCCGCAACCCCTTGTCATGAAGTTCAAGTGGTGGGGTTTGTACTGGACTTAAACCATGTCCGCCTGGCTGTTCTGGCTGCAAAGACAGAGGCGCGGGGGTTACTTCAATAGGGCGATGACGGTTGTGTGCCATTTTGACATGTGAAATCACACCCTAAAATGTATAGATTTTCCAAAAACCATACCCCAAAATTTACAGGATATGCAAAATGTATACCCACAAATTTAATATAATGGGTTAAAAATCCCAAAAGTTTACCCCAAAGAATTATTTTAGAGCATGATACCCTAAAATTGATGATTTTACCAAAAATGATACCCCAAAATTTATGGTTTCTCTTGATCTTACCAAAAATGACACCCTAAAATTTATTTTCTGCCTGAAAAAAGGCACCTCAAAAAATGGCACATCCCGTACCAGTATATATGGAAGTGACCTCCGGGGTCAGAGGATTACACCACTGCGCCACAACACCTTCTAACAAGACGATCTATACAGACATAAGAACAAAAAGGCCTCCAGTTCTTCCAGTTTGAATGCAGCTACACTGTTATGACCACAAAGGACAAATTATACCACGCGAGTCTAAAAAGTATTGGTGTTCGTCTAGCTATATGATGATGAATTATGCACAAATTTTAAAGTTCTAATTTACTTCACTAGTATTGGTACGGGACATGCCATATTTATGGGGCACTTAATCCAACAGATTGCGGAATAGACAATAACGCTAAAGATGGCGGCTCCAAAGACTCCATAGTGTTTTGTTGCAAAGCATGCTGGTAAAAAGCTCCCTGACGACTACCTAACGACATAACAATTTCGGTCTGCCGCTTCGACTAGCTAGCTTGACTTCGAATCGACCTTGAATTGGAATGCAACATGATTTAAAAGCAAACCTTCCTAAAGCAGAAAAAGTAAAGTCGCGATTCAAACTGAAGTGTTAATTAAAGTTTCGCGTTCGAATTGCAAAATTTTCCTATTTGTTTACATTGATTACTTGCTCCGAACTTTACCACAGCTAGCCAGTTAAAACGGCAGACCAACATTTTTATGTCGTTAGGTGGTCGTCAGGGAGCTTTTTACCAGCATGCTTTGCGCGGCCGCCATCTTTAGCATTATCAACTATTATGGACATCATTTTCAAACATTTTGTATACTTATTGAAATGCCATCAACCATGATGCTAACATTGAATATTCGAATCTAGCAATATCTCTTTCACTTTCACTTACCTTTGTTGCAGTTGCAGATGCTAATGGTGACTTCAATGTTGGTGTTGTTTCAATGGTATCTGTTCTTGTGGTGCGATTACTGACGTGAC
This sequence comes from Aurelia aurita, assembly GCA_004194415.1. Lineage (NCBI taxonomy): Eukaryota > Metazoa > Cnidaria > Scyphozoa > Semaeostomeae > Ulmaridae > Aurelia > Aurelia aurita. The sequence goes on along the minus strand of REGM01000016.1, from coordinate 1,427,847 downwards.
CCGTATTTAGATCTGTGAAGAGGATATTTGCATGTCAAAGCAGTGTAGTCTTCGAGTATATAAATTAGAAAAGGTTTCTGTAACACAAAATTTTCGAACAATCCTTTGCTTTCAGAATGTTTCCCGGTGTTTCCTCGACCGAGAGCAGAGCTTTCACGAAAATTTGCCCTATTTTGAATCTCGAAAAATACTAACATATACTAACATATACTAACATATACTAACATACTCACAATTACAGCAAGTATCGATTGACGATTCTCACTAACTCAAAACTGCTATTATATAATTTTCATAACATAGGCATAGCATCACAAGCTTTGAATACAGTCATCAATCGATTCATGAGATCGAATCACTGCCTGGGCCCTTTTCAGCCATCACTTTTCAGAAATGAAATGCAATAAAAATCATGTTAAGCAGACAGTTAAACAACAAAACCCTATTATAAATACGAAGCTCATTTTACCTGTTAACTGCAAAATAAGTCTTTTAATACAACAATTTCCATGTTTTTAAGACTAAATATTACCAGAGAAATCTCCGGCCATCTTTCGCAGTAACTCACCCAAATCTAATCAATTGCGTCAATGGAATCAAACTTCGAAAAACTATTGTTTTTTTTACTAAATCGAGCAATCTGATTGGTACCAGAGGATCCTATGTGGGAAGGCCTAAATAGGGTCAAGTTTTTCAGAGTAATATTATGAGTCTCTGTTGACCGAAGTGACATCATCTAGCCAAAGAACGCAGGGAATCTAGTAATAAGTCTATGGTACGCCCCGTTAAATGAGATAAAGGCGAAAACAAGTATGATTTTACAACTTCTGCGAATGCTACTTACAAAATGCGTATCCTGAAACTTTGAAAAGGAGGCAGCCTTTGGGTGTTTGGCCTTCTAGGGCCTTACAGTTTAATTTAAGCTGCACAAGGAAGCCTTGATATTCTGCAACATGGGCAGCGCCATTCCACTACGATAAAAATGAAAAACTTTATTGATCGGAGAAATAGTTTTATGATCTTCTGATCTTCAGCAATCGCAGCAGCAAATATGGTGATTTAAAGGGGCTGGATAAGAAATCCTCTGAGAAATTTCTGATTTGTCAATGTTTTGATGATCAATGTTACTGGGACCACTTCACGTAAATTCCAAATGAACTGTTCATCTTGGAGAGTAATCTTTGTACTCTCGTCTGACACAAATAGAAACTCCATATGTCTTCGGATTGCCAAGATGTAAATGGATTTCCAAAGAGCATTTTATGTCATCTTGCACCCAAAGACCAGGATGAATCTACAATCAGTTGCAAAAGTTTTGAGCGAGTATTCTATATTTCGAGCCTCGAGCCTCGAGCCTTGTATTTCGAGCCTTGTATTTCGAGCCTCGAGTCCTCGAGCCTCGAGCCTTACATTTCGAGCCTTGAGCTTTACATTTTCCAGATTGAGCCAAATACAAAATGCGGCGACAATTCTAACAAAGGGCATATATATATCGTTTGCAGCAAATTTAACATCGAGCAAGAAAACTATATATTTTCAAAATGAAATTGAAATCAACCGGCATTGGAACTTCAACATTTGTTTATCGGAATGCGTCTCGATTAAGTCATGGGCAAGTTTAAGATTCAACTAAACTCCCTTTAAAACTCCCAGGTACAACTTGTCCCACAACATTCAAATAACAAAATAATAAAATAATCACTATGAAATAATAACAATGATTGAAATAATAATAATCATACAAGCAAATTTAGATATAGACTATGGTTATGGCATAAATACAACTACTAAAGTCAAATTGGCATCCGTTGTTCGGACAACTATTTTCTGTTTACAGGCTCGTAGTGACAGATACATGAAGCACTTTTCCATATCAGGAAAAACGTTGATATTTCGAAAAAGACCTTCTGGAGCTCTCGAATGTATTCCTTTTCATACCAAGGGTATTTCTACTGGATTTAGGGTGTTACCGTTGTTTTATGATAGAAATTACTTAAGCAGCTTCTCGAGTCTTTTTCTGCTATATTAACTCTACGTCCCTCCAGGAGAGCTGCCAGATAGAGTGAGAAAAGCCAGAGCCAGAGGGATTGAAATAAACCCTTTTCAATCCTTGAGAAAAATGCGTGTTCTCACAAGCAATTTACAAATTTTGCAGTTACTCTTGCTATTACCGGGACTTAAAATCTAGCAATTGCAAACAGTAATTATGACATATTTTCAAAAAGATAAAGATCAAAGATCGATCTCGAATTGAAATATAACTCGAAGGCTCGAGGCTCGAAATGTGCAAGGCTCGAGGCTCGAGGGCTAGAGGCTCGAAGTATGGAGCTCGAAGGCTCGAAGCTCGAAGGCTCGCCTCGAGGCTCGAGGGCTCAGATATTAGAAACACTCTGTGTACCGGACTAGTAAAGAAAATGCACAACGCTTGAAAAGATACTGCTTCCTGAATAACTAAGCTATGATATTGAAAAATGTCCTGTTTAATAGCTGATATGTTTAATCAGATAGTAAAATTTATCTGACTGAAATCGGCCACTCTGTTCTGAAATTATGAGGGATTTTCTTTAGGAGGCTACTTCAAAAACTATCAAAAACGGTAAAAATGATTTCATCAGCTTTCCTGCCTCACAGCGATGACTTGAACACGTTTAGCAGGTGCTATCCTCTTGGGAGGATGGAATCCCTTTACTAAATTTGCTGCACTAGTGGGGAAGACGTTTTCATTTTCACAGTTTTTTCGAAGGGACTTTCTCCATAAAATTCCTTATAAAATCGGAACGGATTGACCTATTTCAGACAGGAAAACTTTAAAATTAATTGAACATGTCAGCTATTAAATAAATGTTAAAGTTTATTATTGGTTTGATATTGAAGAAACAGCAGCCTTTTAAACTGCGTGCATTTCTTTCTGACTCACCCGGTATATTCGTAGACTCACCCGCAAGACCTTATAGTTGCTGTCTCCCACGGATTCTACCATAAAGTCCTTCGTGTTCCTTTTACCTCCAAATAGAGGGACCCATGCTCCACCGTTGCTATACTTTGATTGTGATTCATCTATTTGGCATGATTTAAAAGCACTTATCTTCTTGTTTTCCTGTGAAATGTATTGCAGTATTCCTCCAATTTGTTTAGAAGCAATCACACCTTGAAGTTTCATCGTTGGTACATAAATTTCATTACTTTTCTGTCCATAACCCATGGAGTATTGACACCCTAGAAAATTTGATGGTATGGTATCAAGGCTACGGTAAACGTTTATGGCCCAGACTATAGAGGAATCTAGTTAACTACCGTAAAAAATCTATTTATCTGAGTCAAATTTTAAATAGCTTCCCCACTTATATCAAATGCGAGAGGAAACCAAAGATTTTCCGTTTGTTAGCTAAAACAAGTTTGGACGTTAATTTTGATATGGTTTGGGATTCAAATTGCGTTGAATTTGTGTATTTGACTCGTAAAAGTGTATGTTGATTCCGCAAAATATGAGGTAAAAGACCTAAAAAGCTATGTTTTATAGCCTTGTCATTTGGCTTTTTGTGAATAAGCCCGCTTCTCTCTTATAAGCCCCCTGGAGTCTCCGAAATCAAATAAGACCCCGGGGGCTTAATAGAGGTTACCGAGTAGTAAAGCACAACTAAAAAGCTGAAGTAGACTTTAGATTCTTAGAAATAAAATAGAAACGTAACAGTTTGTTCCAGTGCAGCATTGAAGTTTCGGGACGACTGCACTTTAGCGGACCAGCTTTATGTCATATCTCTCGGGAACGTATTTGACCAAATACCGTACTAACCCTAACCCTAACCCTAACCCTAACCCTAACCNAAATACCCTACTGACCCTAAATAAACCCTACCTTACCCTAACTAACCCTAACTTACTCTAACTAAACCTAACTTACCCTAACTAACCCTAAATAACACAAACTTACCCTAAAAACCCCTTTTCCAAAACCCAACCCTAACTCTTACCCCATGACACATAACTTGCCGATCTTGAAAACTGGTCCGCTACAGTGCAGACTAGCCGAAGTTTCCTAAATTTTTTAGTGATCTGAGAGTTTGAGTTTCTTACCAGTTTAAGCTAAAGTAAAGTGACGAGCTCTCCATGTACATTTTGCAAATTTTGTTACACATACATATTTTTTCATAAGAAGAAACTCCAGTGCTGGGAAAAAATTAGTTAAGAACTATTTATTTTAGTCAAGGAAATCCTTAGCATATTTTTACCATATTTTCACTTATGTTTCCTCTATCATATTACTTGGAAGGCACTTGAGTAATGTCTAAACATTGGAAAGGCTTCAAAAATTTCGTTTTGAAATGTTCACGAGGGCACAGGAAGTAAACATGAAGATTGTTATGGAAGTCGTAAGAAACTCGTAAGAAACTGCGAGTACTGAAAATCTGATAATTTTAAGAAACTTTAAGTACTGGCTCAAATTCTTAGTTTCTTTATAAAAAAAATACGTGTAGCAGAACTGCTGCTGGACTTAGACTACAAGTCTCGCCCTCTCCCCTCTCTCTCTCGCACTCAAACAAAGTCGCCCTCAAATGGAATTTGAAGCAAGGGCGTGGCCAGGCCCAAGTTTTCTCCAGTTGGTATTTATTCATACGCAAAAACCATGTAAAAAAGGCTGAGTATACCTTTCAACGTTTACCCCACTTTTTTTGGGCTGGCCACGCCCCTGAATTGAGGGGAAAGATAAACTGGTGGGAAAAGGAAAAATGTGTGAGGAGAGAAAAGGGAGGAGAGAGAAACTTGTAGCTCTCTCTCCTCCCTCTCTTATCTATCTCCCTCCCCTTTTCTTCCTTTCCATAAATCTTGCTAGAAGAGCGAGAGAGAGAGAGAGACTTGTAGCAAGTCCAAGCTGATACAGGCAAAGTAGGCGACCTCGACCTCGACCTTTGTGCAACTTCTCCTCGGACGTGTACGTGTGAGGATGTATTTCTTTCAAAGACAAAAATCGCACATTGTACATAGTACTCAAATCTCAAATACAAAATTTGAACATTTAATCTATCTCTGTCTGATTCCGATCAGCAACAGCAGCAGAGTGATGCAAACATCGACATTTAGGTTTCGTCTTTCATCGTGGCATTTGGCCGTGATGGGGGGAGGGGGTGTAGACCAAAGCCGTGGCATGTTCAGGACGAAACCTAGTCTAAGATATTATTAGTTTGAAAAATAACTTTTTTAGTACGTTTCACTTGTAATTTTACCCACATGAATGATTCAATCAAAAGAGATATTATTTGTTTCATCTGAAGATGACCAATTCAAGCAGCAGTTTAGAATTAGACCTTAGGTTCTGCTTATAATTAAAACAACTCAGCGGTCTCGATAAAACCATCATCATCATTAGGGGCCTTCGACTTTCGATTTTCATATTTTTTAACGGCATTGGGCCGTTAAGGGGGGAGGGGGTTTTACCTTAGGCCGTTAAGAAAATAAAAAATCGTACGAAACTATCTTAGCGATTTTTTTAAAACTCATTACCTACAAAANAGAGAAAAACGGCAGTATTTACATCCTTTTTGCATTTAGAGTCTTCAATTACGTTGAACTTGGCTGGGCCTAGGAGTAGCGCCCTAAGAAATTTTGATTGCGATCAAGTAGGCCATTTACGGAAGCCTGTTTTGATCACGATTTTGGCGGAAGGCCGTTAAGGAGGGAGGGGGTGGGGGTATTGATCTTAACGGCCCAATGCCGTTAAAAAATATGAAAATCGAAAGTCGAAGGCCCCTTAATTGCTAATGTGCACTACATTATACATGTATGGCAGCAAGAAATAAAATCAACATAACAAAACGGAACTAATCAACTAAATTAAAATAACAACAACGGTCGTTTTTAGGCCCATCTTTATTTAGGCCGCGATGAGCAATTTTGTGAAAAAGGATACCCTGCTTGGGAGCAAAATTGCTAAAAACTATACCCTGTCCAGCGGCACATACCCGCTACAAAAATAATCGAAGTTCCCCCCCCAGGGAGGGGGTCCAACAATCACGGCCAAATGCAATGATGAAAGACGAAACCTAAATGTCGATGGCCACTGAATAAATCAAGGGAAGCATCAGGGCCAACAAGTGCCTCATTTGGTTGGTTACTTACCAAGGGAGATTTTCTTCAGACACTGAAAGTTGTAGAAAGTGGAATTTTCTGGACACGCACATCTTCCATCAATCTGGCGGCATTTAGCTCCAGATGACTGGCAAACAGTTTGATTTGTCTGACAGCTCTCTGCGTACGATACAATGTCACCACCTTTCGTCCGATCAACTGATGTTATATTTAGCCTCAGCAGAGCTGTCGATAAAGATGATAAATGTATGATAAGTAATGATAACAAAATAGAGCAAACCATTTTTCTGCTGTTTCAACCTCAGTCTTGCTTTCTCAGTCCTTCTTTGTTCTCATTTCTAACTGCACAAACTGCAAGCAAGCCAACAGGAAGCGAAACACCCACCCACCGAGGGGGGAGATTCAGTTCCGTGATTTTGTGTCAACTGATGCTTGAATGAATCCAATGAACCAGTGATCTGTAATTGTATAACAAGATCAATACTTCTGTTGTTTGAATTCTTTGGCAGAAGAAAGGTGACACCACATCAACGAATTCTGTATGATGGTACTGACTTGTGTTACAGTTGGTTACAGTACTATTGTTGTGGTCTCGTAGAAATTTCTACAAGATTTTGTCACTAACATTATTCCACATGTTACCATATAAACATAGAACACTTTTGAAGTGGTTGTTTGTTTACTCCTGACTACATTGTCTGTATCTTTCCTTCTCGGAAGGAATCAGACTCGGAAGCTGTCAACAAAGAGGAACAAGGTTTAACATTGACGTAATAGAACAATTTTAGAATGGCTGTTTATACAAAACAAGACAAAAACAACACAAAACAAACAGGAAAAACCACAGGGGGTCTAGGAGTGTCCCCTGCATAGAAATTCTATTTCTACGGTCCCCTAGAGAGTGCCCTAGTTTATGTCTCTTTGTTTCTTTGGTTCTTTGTTTTCTTTGTTTTGAAAGATTAATGGCTAAGCAGATGTTGTCCTTCATCCAACCAACCTTTCAAATCTCCTGTGTGGATTTAGTACTCAACATGCACTGTTTCGTGTTATAGAGATGTTCGGTAGAATCATCGATGATTCGGGCATTGTAGGAGTAGTGCTAATGGATCTTTCGAAGGCTTATGACTGTGACTGCCCCAGCGGCGGAGCTAGCACTTGAAAAGTGAGGGGGTCTGGGGCGTGGCCGCAGGAAAATTTTCCGTGACCACGCCCTTCAAACTCTCGTAAAATGCAAGCAACGCCCTTACCCCTCCTGAGAGAACAATTTTATTGCATCTTTGTGCGAATCTCAGGATTCATCTTTTGGAAAAGTGGGGGGTCCGGACCCCCCATTCCCCCCCCCCCTTGGCTCCGCCACTGACTGCCTCAGTCATGATTAATACTAATAGCAAAAATGGCAGCTTATGGCCTCAGTACTAAAAGTTTGGAACTCCTGCATAACTACTATTCAAACAGAGAGCAGAGGGTTAAGATAAACAGTACTTTTAGTGACTGGAAGTACACAGTGTCTGGTGTTCCTCAAGGCTCAGTACTTGGGCAACTATTATTCAATTTATTCATCAATGATTTTGTGTTCGCTATACAGGGCTCCCAGGTATGCACTTTTGCTGATGATAATACGGTATTTGCATGCGGCAGGGAAATCGAGGAAGTAATCGCATGTATTGAGTTTGATATTGAAAATGCAATCTCCTGGTTTAAGGAAAACAACATGGTTGCAAACCCGGATAAATTTCAAATGATGTTTCTTGGTCTCAAGGTGAATAAAAGGTTCTGCCTTGACATAAATGGAAACATTATAGAGAGTACCTACACAGTAAAACTCTTAGGAGTTACGATTGATTCAAAGTTAAACTTTTGGGATCACGTAACACACATGTGTAAAAAGACAAATCAGAAAACAAGGGCTTTCTCTCGTATTGCACGATCAACCGTTTACATAAACGCGCACTGAGAGTTCTGTATAGGGATTATGATGCAACGTTTGAAGAGCTCCTGAGAAGATCGGGCAAGTTAACTATCCACTGCAAAAATTTGCAAAAATTAATGCTGGAAATATACAAATGCATAAATGGAGCCTGCCCCTCCTTCATGCTCGAGTTCTTCAAACCGAAAGATGCCAACTATAATCTGCGAATAAATAACCTCCTGCAGCCCCCTAAAACCAATACGTTAGTTTGTGGGAACAATTCATTATCATTTAGAGGATCTGACACAATAAAAATTGCCCAAAACACAAAGCAATTCACAGTTATGATTAAGAGCTGGAAGGGAGATACGTGCAATTGCAGCATCTGCAGATGATGTGTATATAGATTCATGTATATATTTATGTTTATATTATAGATTTTCACTTTGTATTGTAAATAGTTGGTATTTATTAGTTTTGCTTAAAACTATTCCTTTCACCAACTGTAAAGAAATTTATTATTATTATTATTATTATTTCCCTGTGATCCGGATTATGAAAAATAACACCACAGTTTTATGATACAGATTACCTCGTCTTTGTGGTCGACCTGGTAATTTATAACGATTTTTTCCTGTAGATATTCCATATATATATATAGACTTACGTGAAAAAATCCAGTATACATGGTGTCCCAAAAATTGTTCGACGTTTGATTAAATATTGAACAATAACGATAAAATGAACAGGCTCCGTGTTAAGATTCCTAAGAACCATTACTATTCCTATTCCTATTCCTATTCCTAAGACTATTCCTAAGAACTTAAATTAATTTTAGACACAAGAATCTTGCAAATCCGCTGGAAATCCACCGAGTTATGAGCTTTTCAAGATCAAGTTTGTGTGCAAGCTGAAACCAGAGACTCCAAAGCGACCTGCTATGCAAAAAAGCTCCAAAATCGAGGTAAATGAAGGTTATCCAATGCCACACCTCTCGTCAACATCAGGGCGAACCAAATAGGATTTCGAAAGTAATTTGATTCTTGCAACCATTGTCAAAATTTGCTTTTTCAAACTTTGCGCAAGAGAATTCCTCAAAGCATCCACACGCTTGAATTAATGTTCGACACAGAGTCGAGAAAACATTACGGTCGCACGGTCATTGACCGGAGGAAGGCTTGTAAAACAATAGAAATTTGGAGGAAGGTTTTGAAAAAAATATTTCTGACAATAAAAATTGAGGCAATTTGTTGTCAAGAAATGCTCATGCACAATGTAGTTAGAGTTAATATCAAACTCACTATGCATAGCCATAGGTGAAACAGCTCAAATGACTTGCATCACAGTTTTAGTTTCGGCATTGATAACTGGTGTGTACAGTATCCACTCATTCTATATATATGCTTAAAAAGTCTTAACATATTGCTTATTTCTATTACAACTTATTGCATTTGGAGCACAAACTGTATTTCTTAGAGCAAACATGGGTGTTTTCAATAATATGCACTCTGCAAAGTCTCCAAAGCTTAGAAAAGTCTTAATGCAAACTCCTTGAAACAGGAGGATATCAACCACCCAGAAGCACAGGTGACATTCGTCTTGCAACACATAATCAACAAATTTTTTCAAAATAATTAATTTATCAAATTAAAGCTGAAATTCTCCCGTTTCTTTTGGTGTAATTTTTTTCGGAGTTTGTTTGGTTTTGGAAGGGTGGTTGATCCACGAGGAAGGGGGAATAATAGGGAATAATTTGAAAAAAGCGAATGCCACAGACGAAAGTCACCTGTGCTCCACCCAGATCAAACAAAATGCCAAAAGCAGTTACTGTACAGACATCATACAGTAGGGTATGATGGCCAAGTCAGGGTTCAAGTTCAAGCATCTTTTCTTCTGAATGAAGCTCAATTATTACCTCTCTGGCCCTTTGTTTATGTGGTTGTCTTCATAATATTTTATCTCTGTTGTAGTCAACTATTCCATCTACAAGTTGCCAATCTTCAACCAAGATTTCAAACTTAAAACTTTGTAAACTGTATTTATTTGGTCATTCTTTTCTTCTTCAAAATAAATTGGACTTCCAACAATAATCTTGTGATGCGAGAAGATGTAGAGACATAGACATCCATCTTCTTAAGATGATACCTTTTCCCAACCCAATTGTGTGACTGTTTACACATATTTTTGTTTACTTGATTGAATTTCTCACACTGGAAATAAATGAATCACTTGCCAAAATATTTCCAACAAAGAAGAAGAAGTCATCGATTGACACGCCACTCCACCTTTCGTTCCTTCTCAACTGTAAATATCAAGTACATAGCTCAGACTCCTTGTTGTTTTTGGAGAACAAGAGTTTGAGCAGTTTGTTTACCAAAGCTGGCTCCAACAAGCAACCGGATCCCTAAATGCTTCCAAACTTAAAACTACATCTGGATTGATCTCTCATGCTCGTCCACTTGCCTAGGCCATCTCTGTTTCGTTGTTGTTGTTGTTGTTAGCTTCTTTACAATACATTCAGACTTACTACCTGAGTCCCTTTGTGCTATTATGAACCGAGGAGGGAAACATAAAACTCAGGTAGTAAGTCTACAATGTAACAATTATGATAATAAAAACGGCTAGTGTAAAACGCAGGTCATGCAGGTTAATAAAACGCGGGTTAAATCGTGCGGGTCGAAACTAGCGGCCATGGGCATACTGGCTTTTAGGCTGACAGCCTACTGATGTTGCAAGTGCGATATTCCCTGATTAGATAATTACGTTGCGTTGCGTAAACGACTGCTTTTTCAAATGGTTCCAAAGATATGTGTTATCGCATGAAAATTTCCAAAGAATACGTTTCTTCTAAAGGTTTCTAATCGTCATAAGTACCGAAGGAAGTATCGATGATCCTTTTGATTTGGAGAGTTTTGAATGGGATTTCTGTAATGCTGTTAGCTCTTTTAACAAAAACAAATATCATTTCTATATCCAGAGCTTTAAAAATCTAACAAACTCATAGGAAACTTTTGGTAGCAAAATGGCCTAAGATTTAAGAAACTGGCTACCAAGCTCAGCATTGGATGCATATTGCATATTTTAGGCCATTTGTGCTACAAATCCTTATGAGTTTCTTAGATGTTTAAAGCTCTGGATATAGAATTGATTTATTTTTGTTAAAAGGGCTAAAAGCTTTGCAGAAATCACATTCAAAACTCCCCAAATCAAAAGCATCATCAATACTTCCTTCGGTACTTTATGACGATTAGAAACTTTTAGAAGAAACGTATTCTTTGGAAATTTTCATGCGATAACACATATCTTTGGAACCATTTGAAAAAGCAGTCGTTCACGCAACGCAACGTAATTATCTAATCAGGGAATATCGTACTTGCAACATCAGTAGGCTGTAAGCCTAAAGCCAGTATGCCCATGGCCGCTAGTTTCGACCCGCACAATTTAACCAGCATTTTATTAACCTGCATGACCTGCGTTTTACACTAGCCGTAATAAAAATTGGTATGAACGATGAAAAGAAAAGGTTGTTTTTTAAGATTTCAATTTAGAATCAGTTAGTATTAATGACTGCCACGCCCTAGCCATGCCCTAGCCACGCCTTAGTATCTTTTAAACTGGAGGAAGGTGTCGGTAGGTAAAAATTTTGACCGGAGGAAGGTTTGGTACTTTTCTGGACTCTGGACATTCACTACAAACTCCACGGAGAAGCCTGTGGTTTCAGATTTCGCACAAACTTGACTTGAACTTCAAGAGCTTGTAGCTCCGTGAATATTCAGCGGATTTGCAAGATTCTGGTGTCTAAAACTAGCAATAACAATAGTCAGTGAGTGCGGCGTTTTTTCCTTTCCTTTTCCCTACTAGGCACTGTAGAGTCTGCACCCAGGCTAATAGTAACAGGTCTTTGTGGTTCTGTTGGCGTTGCAATTCTTTGTTCACTTTGGATTGAAAATTCAATCACCCATGGAAAGTTGTTTTGTGACGACCACAACTGAAATCAGGCAACTACACATTCCACAAAACAAAAGAGAGATTAAGGTTTTATGCCTTTGACGTTTCATGATTGTGGCGGCGTATTGGCTTTTGCACGAAGTGGAAACAAACAACAAACACAACATTTGAACAATGTATTATCAATTTATCATGACAGGCCTTCCACCATGAAATAAACAACAATTAAGTTGATCCTGCTGATCACTTCCTGCGTTGCATTCTTTCGCTGCACCATTTCGTGTTGGCCTCTGTTTCGCCTCCGCCCCCGCAGTTGCTTCGCAGCAGTTTACCTCCTTTTGAAACATGGAATCGTTCGTTCGTTCGTTCGTTCGTTCCTTCCACATCGCTCGCTCGCAGGTTTTCAATTCAACTGGAATAGATTGCGGCTCCGCCGCAACAATTAATTTAAGATCTTAGGGAAGGACGATCATTCCATGGAACCCGTTCATTATATCGTTATTTTTTAATATTTTATCAAACGTCGAACAACATTTTTCTGAGAAACCCTGTAATATGTTTCCAAGTGCACTGTGATCACCATTGTACCAATGATTGAAAATACAATATCACATGGTTTATTTGTGCACAATAGTAGGTGATGTACCAGTCCATAATAAATATTAAATACAATGGCATATTGTTTATATGTCCATAATGGGCGATGTACGATAATGTATGCTGTGAATGACAATTCATCCACATCAAATTTGGTTATTCTGATCTTGATTGTAATTTAGTTGCATGTTCTTTATGTAATAATAATAATAATATACGAATACTTTTAACAGGATAACCTATCAGTATTGCCATACTGTTATCATTAGGGTCCTGCGGGGTAGTCATGGTATCTTGCTATCTGTGGTATCGTCCTTGTAGTGTGGTAAAGTATATCATAGGTAGTGTCTTAGTAATTCGTTTTTGTACATTTTTTAATTGAATATAAACAAAAATACTGTATGCTTAAATATACAATATCATATTGTTTATTTTTGCATAATGGGTGATATAACAATTGATAAAAAATCCAACACTGTATCACACACATTTTTTGCAGAACGGACAATGAAATATTTAATGAAAAATTCAGTATCATATCGTTTATTTATGCATAATGTATGAAATTTAATTAAATAAGTGTGAATTATGAGCAAAAATGACTTAATCAAGAATACTGGCAAGAACATAAAGGCATCCGTTGTTCTTTAGGCTTGCAGCTATGACTCCATTTATGATCTCACCATCTCCTGTGCAATATAACTGCAGTTTCATTGTGTCTGGTGAGATCATCGCCTTTTTGAACACAGATATCGCCTTTTCGCTATCATCTCTGTTTTGAAGCAGTTGTTCCACGTATAATGCCGCCTGAAATTGAAATTAAAACTGAGTAAGTAAGCACAAAGAAACTAAACAATCCACTGACCGACCCCCTTTCGTACAAGAGCTCGGGTGGACTAGTCATATAGCCCCAGTCAGCATCTTATGCCCCGTAGTTTATTTACATTTTCGAGTTGATTAATCGACCGTAGAAATGGCTGATCGATTTTACTGACGTATCGATCAAAAGTAACAGATGCCGTTGTTACACAAGCAACAGATGCCATGCCATTGTTGCATTTGTTGCTGATATACCATTGGAACACAAGGCAATGAGATACCATAGGCGTTATCACATACTGTTTAAGAATCATAGTTATTTTTTTGTATATAAATTCTCCTAAAATGATGCAAACAAAACAAAATACACGAAGATACCACAGGGCGCAAGGAAATACATCGCTACCCTATCAAAGTGATATAATTAGGACTGTACAGGAATTAGCACTATTTTATTCCCACAAACAATTCTGTAATATTTGGGTTAATCTTGGTAAATACGGCAAAGATTACCTGTTATACACGCTCGGAAATTCCCCTATGATGGTTGGTATTATTACCGTGAGTCGGGTCGGGACAGCGCTTCAAATTTTTCAGAACTGAGCTTACGTGAAAATCAGATGGGTTCATAATTTTCTTGAGAGCACCGGATCGCTTGGCATCTGTCTCAAAAGGGCCATCCATGTTTACCACCCTTCTCCATTCTTCAAAGTAGCTTTCGATCCGATCCTTCTGTGCAAGACTGGCACTTTCCAAAAACCGTTGGTAAATTTTCTTCACTTTCAATTCAAGATCTAAGATGTAAACAGAAATAATTTCACTATTTCTTGTCTGCACTGACTGCAGTCAAGATGAAATAAGAGAACTAGTTCTTTGATTTTATTTTGCTACAGTCTTTACCTATACCTGGACTTGCCTTTAAGTCTTCTTCCTGAAGTTCTACTGATTGGTCCCTTTCCCACAGTTCCAGGATCCGCAATTCCAACATTTTGCAGTTGGATTTGCCGATCCAGGAACTGTGGGAAAGGGATCGGTCAGATGGACTTCAGGAAATAGACTTAGGGCAAGTCTATGTAGGTATAGACTGTAGCAAGATAAAATAAAAGAACTAATTCTCTCATTTTATCTTGACTGCAGTTAGTGCAGAATTGTAGCTTTCTTGGCTAAAAACAGGATGCCTTATCCTTATGAGAGGGTCTCAGTTCCATTTTTCCAGTCAGATTTTGGGAGCAATCCCGTTTTGTTGATATACAGTATGTGATCCAATCCCATTCCTAAATCCCAGTCCATCTTTTTGCCGTTGGTTCTCCAAATCCCAGTCGAACCAGCCTTTCTTTTGAGATGAGTGTCCCAGTCACAGTTTATCAAATCCCAGTCCAACAGAAAAATCCCACTCGCAGAGTGTCATTTTCGGCAAATCAATTCAAATTTTGTTTCAAATTTTGTATAAAAAATGCGTAAGATTTTTGTCATAAGACATCTATTTATCATGCAACATAATCAGGTATACCTTTGCCAAAGACGCCATCCATCTTATAGACTGAGGTATTGTCATCGTTGAACAGTTCTTTCAGTTCAGATAATGAGGTCAGTGATGAAACTAAAAACAAGAAACATGCATAGTCATTCGATCAATTTTAGCAAACTTGTTCTTTTTGTATGAAAGAAACGCAACAAATGCTTTGAAAATTTAAAACCATTGTAGCTGTTAAACTAATTGGAGAAAAGATTGTACCGTTTCTAAGAGTACCATGGTTCACGAAGCCCTGCAATACTGTTACTGTATGCTGGTAAGGACAAGCCTGTCACTTTTCTGGTTTACCATTTAGAAAGTTGAGGACGTTACAACCTCAGACAAGCTGAATTATAAAAAAGCAGTAATTTTAATCAAGAGATAAAAAGAGTTCATGGTAGAATTTCAGTAAAGTAACTAAAGTTCCTTTCAAGCAAATCCATTCCAAGAAAGGTGTAATGGCCATATTGGCACCATCTTTTTTTAGAGATTTATATGCTGGTGAGAGTTCTAAACATGTATAATAGAATAAAAAAAAGTTAATTTTTCGTCTCACCAAATCCAACAAGAACGAGCGCAAATACAATTCTATGCATCATCGTGATTGCCGTCAGCACGTCAGCAGCACAAAAAGTGATGCTCTGAGAGTGACCTGCTTGATAAAGAGTTCTGCTAATTCAAACAAAGCTGTGTTTGCACGTTCCATTTGTAGCAGGGTGTAAAATTAACCCAAAATTGATAATTCTCCTTGTCGTAAAATTTAAACAATTCGGACTAGTGTATTTTTGGACAATTAGGTTGTCCAACAATTTTAATATTTTCGTGTTCGACTAATTTAAGAATACGAAAGTTGGACATTCAAATTTGAAGGTGAATAACTGACGTAATATCATCTTCCCATCCTTGTTGCTTCTTCAGGTAAATATTGTGTCAAAAAAATGTTCAATTATAGTCTGTCTCAAATTAGATGTCAAGTAAGATTTGCGATAACGCAAAATTGCTTCTCCAAAACTCTTCAATTGTTTTATTCGCGGGCATTTTCACGTGATATCAAATTTGAGACAGACATTAGTCCCATTTTATTGTCACTACATAAAATGACTTCAGACTGATGTGAAAGGGGCACATGGAACCTCCAATCAGTTGATATGTCTTGAAAAACGCAGTGTCTAATTTTACAGCTCCAATATCAAGTCAAAATTTAGTCGGAAATTACGAGCAATGTGGTCCGAGGGTTATGTAGATCTAGTCAGAAATTCTTTTCAAAAAATTACTGTCCGCAAGTTTCTGTTCCAATGTTGATGTTAATGTCAACGAATCACCGTTCAAAAATCATAACTTCAATAGAGCCGAATCAAAAAGCATGACAATCCCCCTTGTTCAATAAATATAAATCATCATCATCATCATCATCATTTATTTATTTATAAAGTAGGCTGAACAAAGCAATAGCTAAAATTACAGCTAATTAAGGCCTACTTATTTACATAATTTACAAATCTAATAGAAAAAACAATAATGTATCAATGCATATGTATATAACNCGTAATATCATCTTCCCATCCTTGTTGCTTCTTCAGGTAAATATTGTGTCAAAAAAATGTTCAATTATAGTCTGTCTCAAATTAGATGTCAAGTAAGATTTGCGATAACGCAAAATTGCTTCTCCAAAACTCTTCAATTGTTTTATTCGCGGGCATTTTCACGTGATATCAAATTTGAGACAGACATTAGTCCCATTTTATTGTCACTACATAAAATGACTTCAGACTGATGTGAAAGGGGCACATGGAACCTCCAATCAGTTGATATGTCTTGAAAAACGCAGTGTCTAATTTTACAGCTCCAATATCAAGTCAAAATTTAGTCGGAAATTACGAGCAATGTGGTCCGAGGGTTATGTAGATCTAGTCAGAAATTCTTTTCAAAAAATTACTGTCCGCAAGTTTCTGTTCCAATGTTGATGTTAATGTCAACGAATCACCGTTCAAAAATCATAACTTCAATAGAGCCGAATCAAAAAGCATGACAACCCCCCTTGTTCAATAAATATAAACGAATACGTGACCATGTTATAATACTGGGTCTGATTAAACAATTTCCTTCAGCTGAAGAAACACACGTTGTTTAGCACCTCAATGAAATAACATCTGAGATTGCAAATTACCTAGCTAATGTCAATGGTTGTAAGTTGTTTTTCACGAGGTTAATGCATTCGTACTGAAGCTTCGGCAATTAGGATACACCCATTTTTTTATGAGAAACTGAGGTCCGGGGTTGGTAGGCAGTTTCTTAACTTTTAGGGCCATTTTGTACCAAAAGTTTCTTGTATGTTTCTTATCTTGTTAATGCCCTAAGAGTAGAGTCAATATATTTCTGCTAGAAGGACTTCCAAATTACTTAGTAAGGTCTCAAAACATGTTATAACGTACTCAAAAAAATGCTAAAACTTCCACTATTATTGTACAGTGTCAAAACATTTTCGAGTCACTTGGGAAAATTAAAGCTACAAATTACAAAATTTTCTTAGCTTTTTTTAATTCAGGTACCAAAAGTTTCTTATATGTTTCTTATCTTGTTAATGCCCTAAGAGTAGAGCTAATACAGCTTTGCTAGAAGGGCTTCCAAATTACTTAGTAAGGTCTCAAAACATGTTATAACATAATTCGTACTCAAACAATGCTAAAACATCCACTATTATCGTACAGTGTCAAAACATTTTCGAGTGACTTCGGAAAATTAAAGCCACAAATTACAGAATTTTCTTAGCTTTTTTAATTCAGGTAGGGTAGTTAGCCACTGCTGACATGTGTCCTTTGCGCGTGTGTTAATCCCACAATGCATTTCTTCGTTGACTTTCTGGGTGTCTGAAAGAGTTTTTTGGCCTAGTATGACAAAATTACGAGTGCAAGGAAATTCGGTCGGCCAAAGTATTTTTTTAGGCGCGCAAAGCATGCATGTCAGCAGTGGCTCTTTAAAGGGAATAGACATAGCTATATTGAGTGGTCGCTATAAATAGGCAACGAAAACGACCACGCACCCATTGTTTCTTCAGCTACACAATGAAACGGCGCGTGCCAACAGTATCAAATACAATAGACTATATTTTTAACTTGGCCCGGGCCAGCTTTTAACTATGTCGATTCCCTTTAAGTTTAAAAAAATTGAGCCTACCGTTTCTTATAAGCTGTTTCTTATAAAAAAATGGGTGTATACGCTCGTTGCTGTATTTTCCCAGTGCTTCAGAAGTAGTCCTTTCCATTTCAACCTTCGTTGCTCAACGAGGAAAAAACTTGCATTTACTTAATTCCATTCTTTTTGCTCTTAAAGACCCATTGTCAACCATGATCCTTTGTGCGCCGAATGAAAAGCAATTCGAAGAGAATTTAGGACAAAAACGACTTTCAGATAATACGAAAGTCGACTTTGGCTCCACGAAGGATCATGGTTAGCAATGGATCTTTAAGCTGCCGTTAAACTTTCCACTTGCAAAAGTTCGCATTTACGACAGATTTGTATCCCAAAAATGCTATATTTTGAGTATTCACTGTGGTATCACAAGGAAGGGGTTGGTAGCACATGAGCTGACATGGGGCTCTTCGTGGCTCTCTGCGACTTTTCTCGGAGACACTGCCATCTTTTCTCGTCGAATAAACGCTGGGAGCGGTTTATAAACGCTGAGAGCTTTGTTTCAGGTCTTATGTTTTTTAACGTGCGGGTTTAGCCTATTTTTCAGCTCGCATTTCGGGTTGTTAAAATATCCACAGGTTTTCGGGTTTAACAAGTCATATGGTTTGTGTGGTTGATTGAGATCGAAGAATCTGTTTTGGGATGCTTAAAACAACGAGGAAGAGTCACTGAAAGCGAAAAAGATGGAAATAATCGGTAAATACTGGCGAAAATTCGTCCCAAAGTGCTGTTTCGGGTTTGTGTGTTCTTTGCTTGCGGGTTTGCGGGTTTTGCAAATTTTAATGCGGGTTTGTGGGCTCAGGTAACCCCCAAAGCCCCCCGCCTTTACGTCTGCACGCAAAATCAAACTCCAGAATTTCTTTCTCGGCAACACGGCCATCACCGTGTCCCGTCGCCCAACTTCAGCCACCCTGGACCAAGAATGAACGAATAATAATTAAAAGAACTTAAATTGATTATTTTTTTTAGATAAACTAGAACTACAATTGCAACTATCAGCCTAGCTATTACTCTCAACTAAATAGACCAATCGAACAAGTGGACAAAAAAAGTAACCCTCAAGATAAAAAACTTTCTGGAAAACTGTCGGAATGCAAGATCTTGATGAAATTTATATGGCACTAAGAACATCGCAAAATACGCCTATTCAGTGAAAATCAGTTCATTATCAGCTGTAATTACAGAGAAACGAACTTTCGAAGAAAGATGGCTGTGAAAACCAATGTAACGAAATCACTAATCATCAACAATAACCCACCAACGTATTGTTTGAGTATTGAATAATTTCTGTGAAAATGAAGTTTTTCTTAAATTCTCTTGTCAATGAGAGGGGATTTTTAAATGGATCTCTGTAATTTTGGAAGAACTGAATTTATCTTTTAGCAGGATACAATAACATGATCCTTAAGTAACGCAATGTTATGGTAAAAATGGAAATTTCCCTAATTTTGACTTGTTCGATCGTTATTTTTCAATGCCTCTCCTTTTGTGGCAGTATCTTGCAATGTTGTGATTATTTTTACAAAGAAGATGCAAGTAGAGGTGGAAACAATGCACAATGCACGACAAGAAAGAAATGTTTTGTATTAGACACTTCGTTTGGTCAAGTTGTGTTTTTATGATTAGTGATTTCGTTACAGTGGTTTTCGCGACGATCGTTTTGCAAAACCTCCTTCCTCTTGAACTACAGCCGATAACGAGCTGATTTGCGCTCAATAGGTGTAGTTTATCCTGTACTTAATGCTATATAAATGTCATCAAAATCTTGCATTCTGAAAGTTTTTTCAGAATTTTTTTATCTTGGGGGTTACTTTTTTGGCCCACCCGTTATTTAACTAGAATATCAATATTTCACCAAAATATCTCCCAAGTAGCGATAATCTAAACATAAAATACCCTCACACTATAACACAGGCAAGAAACATAAATGCATTGCATTCAAACTGTATCGTAGGACCTGCTAACTAATTTTAATTAAATAGACAATTTTAACTCTGTTAAATGTCAGTTTTTCTTGAAAATAGAACACAAGTATACAATGATTGATATGCAATAAAATGATCGCAAAAAATGCTACTATCTAGCTACTATCAATAAAATAGATCAGACAAAAGAACAATCAATAGAAGTACTAAGACAAAGTTTACACTGTATCGGTACGGTTTTGATCCGCTTTAAAGTTGTTACGGTTCAAGAGCGTTTACACTGCTTAAGGACCAAATTATTCTATAGATAGAAGAAACAGTTGTAAACGAAAGGGTATATGCAAACGAGGTATGCAAATCTTGCAAACGAGGTATGCAAATCTTGCAAAAGAAGTTCTGTTGCAAATCTTAGTGTATGGTGATAAGAATTTCCAAATGAACTAAATAGACGTCTTCTTGAGTTACTATACGTTTAATCTACAATACTGGTCGGTACAATATTTGTTATAATTTACATCACACAATTTGCTCTTAAAGAAACTCGTAAAATATAGATATTCCCTCTAATCAATGCTAGGGACGAAAAAGAACGCTTTGGGGCAAAACCTATATGTAAATATCTGATTGAACAGCATTTTTTACCCTTTTTGAGCAAGCAGAGGAAAGGGATTTATTTGCCAACTAGCAATAGTAGAAACCAAGTGCCCCACGTTACTATGCAAATATTTGGAAGATATTTTACCAAATTTAGGCAGTTTTTCTGTGAATATGTGTGCAAATTGGATAGGCCTAAAATGATAAGCTGTACTTTTACTCTTTGCTGCTTCTTTTTCGATTCATAATTCTAGGACTGCTTGCATGAATGTTTCTAATTTTGAATTTTACAATGTTTGGTTTCACTCACCAAGTTGTTCCACCATTTTGTTTGTAATCAAAGGAGGTAGCCTCTCTTTGCGTACCTCGCTCTGACTCACTGCGCATTTGCGGCGCATGCGAAGGAACAAAGAAGGCCTGCCAAACAGGTTAAACCTGTTTGACGACGAACATTTTTGCAGGATTTGAGATCTCTTCCTAGGATGTATACACGTATTTTTTTATAAGAAACCGCTTATAAAAAACTCAACTCTCAGATCGCCAAAAAGATAAGAAACTCCAGTGCTGGGAAAATATAACTTAAGAAACTATTTATTTCATTAAAGGAAATTCTTAGCATAGTTTTACTTTATGTTCATTTGTTTCCTGTATCATATTACTCAGAAGGTACTTGAGTAATGTCTAAACATTGGAAAGGCTTCAAATACTTTGTTTCGAAATGTTCACATGAGCACAGGTTGTTATGACACATGAAGATTGTTATGAAACCTTTGAGAAACTCGTAAGAAACTCTGAGTACCGAAAATCTGATAATTTTAAGAAATTTTCAGTACTGGCTAAAATTCTTAGTTTCTTATAAAAAAAATACGTGCAGCTTCCTTAAACGCACGGTCTCCAAGAAAAGGCCCCACTGATATGGAGCAATAACTGACGTCCGAGAGAAGTAAAGCAATCAAAATTATAAGCAAAATATAACTAATAAAACTGAAGCCCCGTTGAGAAGGATGATTAAAAATTTATGAATTGGTTTGGTTGCGAGGTTCTTGCCACGTGATATTCGAACAGCAAACAGGGCCGTAGGAAGAATCTTAAACTTGGAGGGGGACGACACTTCAAGGGCACTTTTTCCTTAAGCTAGAGGGGCATTTCCTCAAACAAAAAGGACAATTTCTCGTTTATTGCAAAATCTTGGGGGGCACGTGCCCCCAGTGCCCCCGGTTCCTACGTCTCTGACAGCAAATACATGTTTTGACTCGAACTTAAAAGCGATCAAAACATAATTTTTTTGGTGAACCTCGTGAAAGATTTTATCTTTTATCTGCTACATAGTCTCTAAAATATATTTAAAGTTCGTACTGGGAGTAACAATAAGTTTAAAGCCAAACGGGACTTGGATAAAGGCTTTTCAAACTGCTTATAATACGGCTAGTGCAAAACACAGGTCATGCAGGTTTATAAAACGCGGGTTAAATCATGCGGGTCAAAACTAGGCCTCATGGGCATAAGGGCATAATGGTTTTATGCTTACAGCCTACTGATGTTGCAAGTACGATAGTCCAAAGGTTACGAGGTGCCTGATTACATAATTACGTGGTGCATTGCAACCGCTGCTTAATTGCAACCGAAATTAAGTGCAACCGCTGCTTTTTCACATGGTTTCAAAGATATGTTTTATCGCATGAAAATCCTATTTATTAACCTGCATGACCTACGTTTTACACTAGCGCTTATAATAGCTTCGTTCCTGAAGGTTTAGATAGAAGGTTATTGCTTAAAAGTATGATGTCCCAGAATAATTCAATATGGAAAGTTCCACGTTCAGTTATTGTAAACTGAAGGTAAAGACAAGAGTCTTTTCTATAACTCAAAAAACAGAAAATACCACTAAAAACCCATTTCTAGGGGAAATATGTCTATTCTTTACATGTTTTCAGTTGATAATACCTAAAGCTTTAGTGGGCTCTCCAATTGGCTAGTTTCAAATCAGTACTCAGAATTCATTCTTGCTTCTTGTCTTTTAGATCTTAAAGACAATTTGCACCTTGAAATTAATTGACATAATTAAAACTGTCCATAGATAAAGATCAGATAATCAAATTATGTTTTGAAAACTTTCTTCCCACATCACTTCAACTACTCCTCTACTAATTCTTATGTACCCTGTTCTGCACAAAATCTTTGCTCATTTATTTCAACTGCACGATATTTAAAGGGGTGCTAAAAATAAAGGAAATAAGGTAGTGTTTAAATTCTCCAGACATCGTAGGTACTCACAAATGAGATATCAACAACCCATGAAGGGAATTCTGCAAGAATATTTTGCATCCATTTTGTCATTGATTGAGGACCATGGACGTAATGACCAGCAGCAGCCATGTCACAAATGCTTCCATCTGCTGCCTCAGCATTCACTTCAAAATCAATCCAAAAGTCCCAGGGCTTTGAGTAAAATCCATGTGCATAGAATGTAAAAAATGTCATTCTTCCATCATAATCTTGTTGACCAATAGGGAGCTCTTCTGTAATTGACCATTTTACAAGTTTGTTCCCTTTATTTGGTGTCACTAATAGTGTGATGTGATCAGGACCCATGATTCTAAAGTAGCGCCTTATAATTAACTCATTTAACTTCTCCTGTTTCAACTCCTTCATGATCACATGCTTTCTGTTATCTGCAAATGGAGGTGACCCTTTCAGATACCAGGTTTTCTTTATAAGCTTATTGATGGGAAGGATGTATGGGTAACCAAGATATGGCCCATCAAATTCTGCCTCCGAAACATTCTTCAAGCTTGGCAAATGCATCATTGGTGCTAGTCCTAAATAATCTATAGGTCCAAGCCAGATACCAGAGTCATGTTTGTACACCATTCCATCTTTATTGTGAAAGTTACGGGATACATGTTGAACCAGAATGCGCTTAGGTGCAACTGGATGATCCCCAGAATATGGAAACATAATTCCACTAACAGCTAGCAAGAATGCAAGAACTGAAACAGCGGCAACCAATTTTAAGACAAGTAATGCTTCCTTGACCACATGGATGACTGATACAACATACAGTGATGCCAAGATGATACAAAATGATGAAATGACTGCAAATACAACATCAGGAGGTATCTCTGAGCCTTGTCTTCCCATTATTGGTATAAACACATCAAATATTGTATGAAGATGATACGCCAATAAGATGACAGGGAAAGCAACAGCAGATGCATGAACAAGCACAAGTCTTGAAGAATAATATTCATCCTTTGCATTAAACATGATTTGGCCAATAAAACAATGTGACAGTAGTGGGAAAAACACATACGTTGTTAGCAGGAATGTTGACGTAATACCTTTGTATGTCATGAATGCAATCAAAATAGATATGATGAGCAGGTGAGCAAGAAAAAAACTATTTTCATAGATTCTCCTCTCCATTTCATCTACATCATGTTGAATGCAACACTTCTTGGCAGCATGTCTGGCAGCATGGTGCACACACAAAATAGCAAAAAGTCCTGGGATTCCATATAATATTAGTGTAAACCAAGGATGGCTGAACCAAGACAGGGACCTACCAAATTTGGTTATCACAATTGCATCTAGGACAGCTACGAGTACTGCACTTATCCAAGAAATTACTATTGCTGAAACAGCAACCAGGAGGGAGAAGATGGTTGGTCGTGCAGAAGGAGTTTTTGCTTGTCCATGAACTAATGGAACAGTTCCTTGAAGTTGCATCACAATATAAAACACGGCAGCAAGGACACATCCATAATTTAACCACATTTCCGTTGTTTGGGAAAATATGACCATGTACCAGCCAAACAAATCAAAGAACACAACTTTCCCCTGTTTATATTCTTCTTTATGAACCAAATAAGGAGAGTTTGACAAAGCTTTGATGACTGCTAAAACATTTTCACCACCTCTTTGCATCGAACCATCTGGTATAATTGATGCAATGTCATGTGAAGTGTGATAGACATAGCCATTAGAAGCATATGCAATATCAATGCCAACCATACCTCCATAATCTCTGAAAACGCGGAAATCAGTATCTGATGGAATTAATCCTGATTGAAATAGTTCTTCTCCCACTATGGAAGCAAAAGGGTACTTAGCATGTGACGCATATGTTTGAATCAGCCAAGGCTGTCCTGGTCCAGTTTGAAATACAATTTCCTTGCCACCTGATCCAGAAGATTCTAAATTTACAAATGCTTTGATAGTTGATGACAGTTTATGTTTTAACACAAAAGCATGGCTGCCCATAAGGAAACCTTCTTCTGCACCGTTGAAAAGAAAAACAATCCCTTCCTTTATTGTATCTAGTGGTGATTTTGTGATTGCTCTCATAGACTCTAGCATAATTGCGCAACTAACAGCATCATCACTGGCGCCTTCAGTTCTTGGCTGAGAATCAAAGTGGCAATTTACGAGGACATTCGTATCTAAGTCACTTGTTCTTTTAGAATACACATGTACAATTATATTTGTTATATTCTCATATGCAACAGCAAAGTTAATGTCCAAAAAATGTAGCATAAAACCACCAGTGGCAGTTTGCACTTCGACATCAACTTGATACTGCTCATTTGCACGAGAAACAATTGCACTAATTTCCTTCAAAATGTAATCAACAGTAGCAATATCATTTTCATAGCTTCCAATAGGTCGAGGGCCGATTTGAGTAATTCCGTTTAAGTATGAGCGAGCTTTTTGGGCGGTAAATTCCCATTCTTTCGATTCTTTCTCTTTCTTAGGCCTAGGCAAAGACCTATGTGGAAGGGCGGATAAAAGAATCAAAGATGTGATGAAAATAAGAAGAAAACATAATTGAAGCATGGAGATTAAACCTGGCGCCTTTTTTTGCTCAAATTTACCTTCTTCTTGATGATTTGTGTAGGTTATATCGTTGATTTCAATCTCCTCTCTGCCACCTCTCTTCCTCAAGTTGACAGCCATCGTGTTCTGCACAAGGGGCGGAGAGTCCAGAGTCCAAAAGGTTTGAATACGAGGTATTCGTAGCATATGTAGGGTCAAATCATATGGATAAAATCGTGTGCAAAAATTCTGATTGGCACGATGGCCTGATGGCACGATGGCCTGATAGCACTATGGTCTGATGGCACGATGGCCTGATGGCTCGATTATGGAGCGGGTAGTAGGGTGGCACCTGTGCGCCGTGGGAGCAACTAAATCGGGGCCTGGACTAAAAGTTGCTCTCACGGCGCACAGGTGCCATGACGAATTATTTTTGACCTCCCCCGCTGCTCCATACTCGATGGGCTGATGGCTCAATGGAATAATGATGGAATAATGGTCTGATTTCAAGATTTCAAGATTTCATTTTCAAACAATAGCCTAGTACATGTTATTATGTATACTTTAAACAGCTATTGAATGAAGCAAACAAGAACAATAAATTTATTAACAAAACAACAACGAAGATACTAAATCATACAATGTTATATACATGGTAAGAAGTCAACGACAAACAGAACAATGAATTTATTAACGGAAAATCAACAATAACAACAATCGAATCATGTTATACTATAAACTGTCATGACTGAGTTTCATTTGATATGTCCTTATTTTTGTATGTGTTTGATAAACATTGGTCTATAAAGTCATAAATGAGTTGGTTACCATTAAGTTCTGATGTTTTCATAATGAAGATAAATCTTTTTTTAACATCCATATGTTGAAACGTAGGATATCGTTTGGTAATCTCCTGAAAGAATTGAAATCTTAAATTTTCGTTCAATTTGCATGTCATCAAACAATGTATCTCATCCTCAGTGGTGTTACATACGTGACATACTCGTTCTTCCGGTTTCCTTTTTGGTCTATGATATCTCCCAATCTCTATTTCTAGTTTGTGATCAGACAGTCTAAATTTCGTTATCGCTACTCGTTTCTTAATGCACTTAACTTCCGATAAGTATTTTTCCATGCCGATAGTGTTTTTANATGATAGCATAGGTTCCAAATCTTTAAATTGCCGTAAAAAGGTCGGTGTAAAATTCAGTGACATATTTCTTTGAATCGAATGGCTTGAAAGAAACTTTAGCTACTTTGCTATAACTCTACCGTTGGACTTTTCAGAAATCTTGAATATTTTCAAAATTACAGCGTATTTCATATTTAACTCATTTGAGGACGTGACGTCATCAAATTTCTAAATCGCAAACCAGAAGAGTGAAAGACTTTTGCTTGAAACTATATTGTAGACGTTCATAAACTATGTTTTTCTGGAGAATTATTCGATGTTTCCTCAAAAAGTTTAGAAATTACGATGGTTTTAAGTTTTTTTCAAAATTGTTCTTGAATTCTTAAAAAAGAAGAAAAGCACTCTAATTCTGAAAATATTGAAGATTTCTGAAAAGTCCAACGGTAGAATGATTACAAAGTAGCTTAAGTTTCTTTCAAGCCATTCCATTCAAAGAACTAGGTTACCGAATTTTACACCGACCTTTTTAAAGATTTGAAACCTATGCTTTACATAAAAGCCTTGGATATAAAAATAGCCGTGCACAGACAATAGTCCGTGACACATACCGAACCATATTTGGGTAACTGATCTATGTCAACAGGAAATACTGATATCTGATAGGCTAGAATTTGACCGCAACTGGCTTGAGCCACTTTTATATGCTTACATTCCCTTTAAGGCATACATTAAAATCCAACAATTTTGGACCGTAAATGTTTTTTTGTCCGAATTTCAATTAAAAAGCGTTAAATTTGTTGATCGCAATACTTTGACTTGATTGCGCTGATCTTTGGCAAACTTAACTCATGCCATCATAACCTATTTCAAGCGAAAGATTTAATCAGTGAATTTTCGAAAAAGAAATTGTTTCTGATTTTTAAAAACTTTCAACTCCGAGATTTTCTCCGACGTCTCCGAGAACTCCGTGTTTTCGGCCTGGCTCAACCTCGTCCCCAGAGCCTTTTGTGATGTCATTTTGTCGTGTTCAATTTCTGCAAATGCTAGCATAAACCATGCATAAACCGTTCATATTCTGCGCCTCTTCTCAAGCTAAAACGGTTAGGTACTTTTCAAGGCTCTACAAATACGCATGGCCTAAACAGCGCAAATGACCTATGGAATGGAACGGAGCAGTGGCGGACTGGCTCAGAATTTTTCACCGGCCATGGAGGACTTAAGGGGGCCCTAGTGGGTGTGGCCTAAAAAATGAGGGTGTGGTTAAGATTAAATTTCGTTGGAATCAGCGGCGTGGCTAGTGCAAGTTAAGTGGGGGTATTAAAATGAGGGAGTCTGGGGGCGGAGCCCCCAGGAAAATTTTCGACGACACGCCTTCTATTTTGGCTTAGAACACTTCTACAAATCCCTTTTTTGCCCGTGCTAAAATAGACCTTTGACAATTTTGTGACAGTTTTTTTTAATTAGCATCCGACCCACATCATTTTCTTCATTAAAAGAATATACTGCTACATTCCCCAAACTTTGAACTAAGGCTCGTGCTGCAGATTATAACTAATCGATTTTTTAAATCCTCAAATCACCACGAAAAGTTTTCTCTTTGTCCATTCATATCGTGGGTTTATGCCCGAAACGTCGTACAAAACAGAACTCTATTCAAAGTACAATTATTTATACTGTATTTGTTTGTTTTAATGTAATATTGTGCAACACGCATACAAGAACATTGTTTGATGATTTATCGTGGTCTGTCAAAAGTGGAGTGTTTTTTTTTTGGCGCACGCGTTATACCGGGTGTCCCAAATAGAATGTAACAGATTTGGTTAGGGCTAGCGATGCCAATTTAGCTCCAATCAATTCGCAATAACTTTTAAGTTAATCCTGAAAAGTTAACTTGGACATAGGTACCTTGTTTATTGATATTGGTGCTTCCAATGTTGACATATTATTATTTAAAGTCCAAATTTGACCAGAGCTTTGGCGTTTTGGTTTAAGCAAATTCCTGAAGCACATCGAAATTAAGAATCAAAATTAAGGTAGTTCCACAACAAATAACCAAATTTTGCACTTGTGCAAGTTACACGAAGATCTTTGAATGTTTTCTGTTACATATAGCTTGATATTAGAATTTTCATCAAAAAAATTTAAATTTATGCAAATTTGATGACGTCACAATCATAATCATAATCTCAGAGCCAGCATATTTTCATGCAGCATATACCAGGAATGGGAAATGTGATGCAGCCCAAACTTTCACAACTTTTGGAGGACACCTTCCTTCAGGGCCAGAAGTAAAATTTTGTTAAAATTGTAAATAAAAAATATTTTAGAGGTAATTTAACATTTTTCTGGAAATTCTAGGCGCGGCCGCATGGCTAAAACAATGCATATCACCTGACTGAGATGAGAGAATCAAAAAGTTTTACTTCTGGCCCTCAAATGCTACCTCTGGATTGAAAATGTCAAGTTTCAAGACTACTGACCACATAGAAATTAAAATATCTTACATGAAAATCTGTGATGCCCTGAAAAAGTTGATTTTGAGAAATTAGCAAAAGAAAG
>REGM01000016.1:1378111-1392233 GCA_004194415.1 Aurelia aurita | reverse complement strand
AATTCAACGAATCGATATAGAAAACATCACTCAATTTGAGCAACATTAAACGCATATCGAGTCATATCGTGTCATTAACAACGAGCTGATTTACGATTTACGGCACGATTTGAAGACTACGACTTTTGTCCACGATGTGACTCCATACAACAGCCTTGTCAAAACAGGTTTTGAACCTGTTTGAAAAAACTTGCGATATGAGATCTCTTCTCCGTCTGCAAGAATCAACAACAACATAATATTTTTACGTGGGAGTCTTTAATGGCTATCTTGAAAACATGGAATGTGAAATACTGGAATGACATGGAATACTGGAATACTGGAATAAATATTCCATGGAATATTTATTCCATGGAATATATATATTCCATGGAATACATATTCCATGGAATATATATTCCATGGAATACATACTCCATGGAATATATATTCCATGGAATATATATTCCATGGAATACAAATTTGTATTCTAGACATATCTCAGACATCTTTTCATTACTTGATTGCTATCTGTTGCAATGCCTTATCAACCCATTAATCTGAATGATGTTGGTGGGAGTGGTGGCTATTGTTTCCTTTGTTAAGGGAAATACCAAGGTGAAAAGGATTAAAACTTCATATGATGAAATAATTATCGATCAGATAGTTTTTGTATGTCAATATGAACCAATAAACCTTTGACAGCACCATAGTCATGACTCACTTGAATGCATAATGTGGACATTCTTTAGAAATTTCCCAGGATCATTCAATAACGTTTGTTGTCTGCTAATCAATTGCGTAATGCCTTTTCATCTCCCTCTGCATACCCATTCAGCATTTACTTTTATGTGAATGAAACTTACGGCCTATTTTATGTGGTAAGGTATTAGATGGGGGCAAATTGTTGCCAAAAAGGATAACCAAGGGTGTTTTGCTATCAATTTCTTCCAAAAAGACTCCAAGTTAAGCTTAGAGCCATAAAGTTCAGGTCTATTATTCTCTGAATACAAGGACTTTACTTGCAATAGCCGAGCTTATTTACTCCAGAAATGTATTTATGGCAGTGCAAGGGATGAGGGATGCGAGCGGAAAATTTGCACGTCTTTACAACTTAGACTGACGGGAGGCTGACTGACAAATGTCGAGATTTGTTTGTTCGATTGATTAATTTATATTTGGATTGCCCTTTCAATGATGATCAAACCCTTTCTCGATTTGCCGACCGAGGTTTGGTCAGTGGTGCCCAGGGTACCATATATGTCAAGTGGTGCCGCACCCCCAATGTAGCGACGGCCCTGCCTTGGACTATCTTAATAGCAACGAGGGATGATGATAAGGGACTCTCTCTCCTTCATTTTCCTTTCCTCTACAAATTCGTCTCGAAGAAGTTTGTTCCTTGTTAGGAAAATGGCATTACACGAAGTTTGGATGTTTATATTCGTACAATACCGGATACCGCGCTGTGAAAACTCAATACCGCAAGTTTTTTCCCTCAATACCGCGCAAATTTGACCCCCGATACCGCAAACCCCGAAGTACCCCTCTGGTTGCAAGATGTATCCGGAACAATGATAGCTCAAGATCTGCCTGCTTGCTGCTCTGCACCCCAAAAATTCCTTTCCTCAAATGACGAGGAAGTACCCCTCCAAACATTGTCAACAACAACCAATTGTCCTTTGTTTGATACATGAGCACTTCTCCCTGCGCACGCAGAAAATTTTGTACCGTTCGTGGACAACAATAGATGACGACTTCCGTTGACGTCAATCCTGAACGCAGATCACTCTAAGTTCAGTCATGCGCGCCATGTCAACGTTCGCAATCTCAACTCATTTAAAAGATTTGCAGCTGCTGTGCAGCGCAAATCAATAAATGGACACAGTGCTTTTCCCTTTACTTTGTTTGATTGCTTTGATACATACTTAATTATACTTGGATCTTATATCAGAATATTGTAAATTTCTAATTTTTCTTTATTTAAAAGAGCAATTATGTATTTTAGTTCTATATTTACCATGTATAAAATTATAAAATAAAATAAAAAATATGAAATAAAATATAAGTGCGGCAGCTGACGACGGAGCAGAAGAACAGCAACTGGAAAGTTAAGTAATCTAGCCTCGTTTTGGAAACTAGGATCAAAGTGCATTTTTTGTCTCTGGCTCTTATGCAAAAATCATGGCGGCTGTGTTGCGAAAAAGGGGCGTCCGAGAAGAGACAGAGGGAGAAGGATTAGGCGAAGTAAGTAGAGTTGAAGAGAAGAAGACAAGTAAAGCAGATGACCCTCATGCTGTATCTTTGAAAGAGTTATCTTTCGTTGTTCTTTGCATAGTTGGATTGATAGCCATAGCAGTTCTACCACATTTCCATTTGCCTAGGCCTAAAAAGGATAAAAGATCGAAAGAAGGAAGATTTACAGCTGAAAAAGCTCGGTCATACTTAGAAGGGATCACAGAAATTGGTCACCGCACTGTGGGAAGCTACAGAAATGATGTGATCACTGTTGATTACCTTTTAAAGCAGATTTACTTCATCATTTCGCATACGCATGTGCATTACCATGTTGATGTTGAAGTTCAGACTGCCTCTGGTGGCTTCATGTTACATTTCTTGCACAAGCACTTTGCTGTTGCCTACGAGAACATAACTAATGTCATTGTTCATCTCTACCCAAAGAACACCAAGGATTTGGAGTCAAATATTTTGGTAAACGCACACTTTGATACACAGCCAAGAACTGAAGGTGCCAGCGATGATGCTGTTAGTTGCGCGATTATGCTCGAGTCCATGAGAGCAATCACAAGGTCACCTCCAAGGACAATAAAACAGGGGATTGTATTTCTGTTCAATGGTGCTGAAGAAGGGATTCTTGAAGGAAGTCATGCTTTTGTGACACAACATAGGCTGGCTTCAACAATAAAGGCATTTGTAAATCTAGAAGCTGCAGGCTCTGGTGGCAGAGAGGTTGTGTTTCAAACAGGGCCAGGGCATCCATGGTTGATTAATACATATGCATCTAATGCTAAATACCCATTTGCTTCAATAATGGGCCAAGAAATATTTCAATCTGGAATCATCCCTTCAGATACTGATTTTCGTATCTTTAGGGATTATGGTGGCTTGGTTGGTATTGACATTGCTTATGCATCAAATGGTTATGTTTATCATACCAGGCATGACAAAGCTTCCATTATCCCAGATGGTTCAATTCAAAGAGGTGGAGAAAATGTATTGGCTATTTTAAAAGCATTGTCAAAGTCACCATACTTGAGTCATCCAGAGGATTACAAAAATGGAAAAGCTGTGTTTTTTGATTTTTTGGGTTTATTTATGGTCATATTGCCTCAGAAAATGGAAACTATCTTGAATTATGGATGTTGCATAGCCTCAATTGCATACATCATTATGCAACTGAAGAAGAAAGGCTGTGATGCTGCCTCAAAGAGAGAGACGACTCCTGCAAAACCAACCATCTTTATGCTCATAGTTTCCATGGGTTCAGTCATTCTTTCTTGGACAAGTGCAATTCTCATTGCAGTGCTTGAGGCCTTCATAGTTACAAAGCTTGGCAAGTCTCTTTCCTGGTACAGCCATCCGCTATTTGCAATAATGTTGTATGGAATGCCTGCACTTTGCACAATTTTGCTTGTGCATCATTCTACCAGACATGCTGCAAAGAAATTTGGTATATATTGTGGTTCAGATGAAGTGGAGCAGACAGTATATGCAAAGAGCTGCATCCTTGCCCATTTGCTTATAATATCTATTTTGGTAGCCCTCATGACATACAAAGGGATCCTATCTACCTTTATGCTGACACTGTACCTACTTTTCCCACTTCTCATCCATGGCTTCATTGCCAGCTTTGTTTTACATGATGAAAATGAGGACTTCTATTCAACAAAGCTTATTGGAATTCACATAATAGCAGTTGCTGTTCCTGTTGTTGTTGTAGTCTACCACTTGTTTTCGATATTTGATGTGTTTGTGCCAATAATGGGTAGGCAAGGTTCAGAGATACCTCCAGATGTTGTCCTTGCAATTATTTCATCGTTCTGCGTCATTATGGTCACTCTCTACCTTGTTTCTCTCATATACAAAGTTACAAATGCTTTCTTGGCTATCAAGTTTATCGCCATTATTTCTGGCATATCATTCCTGCTTGCAGTGAGTGGCATCATGTTTCCATACTCTGGAGACCATCCAGTTTCCCCAAAGCGTATATTTTTGCAACATGTGGTACGCAATTTCCACAATAAAGATGGCAGAGTTTACAAAAACGATTCTGGTGTCTGGTTTGCTCCACTGGACTACCTAGGACTTCAACCTGTGATGCACCTACCAAGCTTGAAAGATGTCGCTGAAACAGAATGTGATGGACCATACTGTGGCTACCCATATCTCTTCCCGCTCAGAAAGCTCCTCAAGAAAACATGGTACTTGAAAGGACCTCTTCCATTTGCTTCCAAAAAGAAATTGGTAGCATTCAAATTGGTGAAAAAAGAACCACTGGTTGATAACATCGTTAGGTACCATTTCAAAGTGAAAGGTCCTGATCATATGTCCCTGCTTGTTACACCAAATAATGAAAACAAGCTTGTCAAATGGTCAATTACAAAAGAGCCGCCAATGGGCCAAGAAGATTATGACGGAAGAATCACATTCTATACATATTTTGCACATGGATTTTATGCGAAACCCTGGGAGTTCTGGCTTGATTTTGAAGTGAATGTAGAGGCAGAGGATGGGAGTGTATGTGATATTGCAGTTGCTGGTCATTTCTTGCATGGTCCTCTCTCAATGACGAAGTGGATGCAAAAGATCATTGGAGAATTTCCTTCTTGGGTTACAGATGTTGCATTTGTAAGTTCTTACGATGTCTGGAGAATCTGAACAGGTATTCTATGCATGTGCTATATTTTTGGCTGGCACAATTTTTTGACGATTTCTTGCAGATTATTACAGATCCTGGAAGAAATTCTACTGTATTTTGTCCATACAGTATTTGATTTTGTTTAATTTTGTGATAGAAAAACATATTTTTAAATATAATCTAAACCCAGATATGTTTGTTAGGGACCGTTCGAATTGATCTTTTAAATCTCGGCAGAGTGAAATCTCTTATAAAGCTGCAAGTTGCGGAAAAATTGCTAAAGCCGCTCAAATACTGGCAGCACTTGGCTGATAAAATATTTTGCTGACTTTTTGCCAGAAATAGGAAGTGCCAATGTTTTGATTAAGTATTCGGAAAAATTGAATCTTTTTAGCCGATATTCGGCTGTTCCTCGCTGAAAAGCCGAATTTGCATGTGAAATAACTGATTTTCAAAACTTAAATATCCGAATATATACCTGCATTGCAGATAAAATTTACTTTTGGTAGAATTTATCTAAAAACGACTGATCAATTCGGACAATCCAGAGTTTAATTGTTCGTGACACGTGATTCGAACATATATGCTTCATATTATTATAAATCTGTTCGTTTTAAGGAAAATAATTCCTAAATTCTACGTAGAACGTTTTCACATATCGTATTTGCGGCGAAGCCGCAATCTATTCGAGTTGTATTGAAAACTTGCGATTACTGTGGGTGGATTTGTGGAACGAACGAAATAAGTCAGTGGCGGAAATTATGGGGGGGTTGGGGGGGCAGCTGCCCCCCCAATTCGATATGATTCGGAAATTTATCTTAAAAGTCGGATATTTTTACCTGGA
This sequence comes from Aurelia aurita, assembly GCA_004194415.1. Taxonomy (NCBI): domain Eukaryota; kingdom Metazoa; phylum Cnidaria; class Scyphozoa; order Semaeostomeae; family Ulmaridae; genus Aurelia; species Aurelia aurita. Next base: position 1,386,534 of record REGM01000016.1, on the reverse strand, counting down.
AAGTGGAAGAAGAAAGGCCCGCTGATTCGGAAAAGTTTGGTCTTTCGGCATGAAATTTCGGTGTAATTAGTAAAATGAAAGNGCCACTTGTGGCAACAAACTTGAATACCTCAGGCTATGTTCACATTGCTCCGTATTCGTTTTTATCCGTTTTCATTTTGATTCGTTTTACCCGTTCACACTGCTTTGGGTAATTATGAAAACGCTGCGAAAACGATGAAGCGTTCACACTGCTCCGGATAAAAAAGAAAACGCTATCAAAACGAGACCAACGTTTACAGCCCTGAAAATTGGTGACAAACTTTTCAAAGATTTCTTCAAGCATTAGATTAGCCTTGAGTGACTCAGCAATGTTGAGAACTTGTCGAAATTGGCACGTGCTAAGCATTTTATTGTGTTGTTGTAGTTGCTAGCGTTTTCAAAAGTATCCGTTTTTGCGTTTTCGGTGTTCACACTGCGTTTTTGCGTTTTCAAAAGTCTCCGTTTTCAAAAGTATTCGTTTTCAAAGTGCGTTTTCAAAAGTCTCCGTTTTCAAGGTGGAGCAGTGTGAACGCAAGGCGAAAACGGATACTTTTTTATCCGTTTTCGTATGAATACGGAGCAGTGTGAACAGGGCCTTAGTGACAACGTGACAATGTAGAATGTTAATGAACACTGCCCAAGACACTACACTAATTAACACTACACATGTATTTACCAACTTAAAAGAAGTGAGAAGAAAAACTACCTTGTACTGCCTGATAATTGGAGAAAAGCCAATGGGCTTTACTCCTTCCAATTGAACTGATATTATGAGTTATTTTCATTTGTCCTCTTCAGCCCCTTTAGCTAGATAGATGTTTTCTTATACATTTACTTGTTAACGTTTTTCGTAGAACATATATCATCTTTCATATTAGATTAGCATGTAAGTTTAGCTGAGAATATACATGAAATTAAATGAAAATGATATGCCATTCTTGTGCCAACATTTTCTAAGAAAGGGCTAAAATGGTAAATTTTAGATACTCACCAACCAAGTACTAATAGTTGTAAGATATGATCTTCTTTCTAAGAACTTTCAAGACTTTCGTTTACAAAAAAGCTTGTCCAAACATCAGAAGGTTTCCACATCGACAACACTGAATCTGCCTCTTGAATTGATTCTGTCTCTGTTGTAGTGAGATATTATTATGACTTATGATATTATTAAAAAGATATTATTATTATTATTGCGGCGGAGCCGCAAACTATTCCAGTTGAATTGAGAACTTGCGATTACTGTGGAACGAACGATTCTCCAATCGGGTCTGTTAAATGATATCACTGCGGGTCAACACAGAAATTAACGCATGCGCAGTATTGAAAGAATGATATTAACATCTTATTGTTGCATAGCAAATACCTCATTATAGACATGGTCAATTGATTTAATCAAAGGGCAATATGCCAACCAATTTGTCATGCAACTGTATCTATTTGGAGTTTCATGATTTCAGGACTTTAGAGGATTCTTACATGAGGACATTGCCTGCACAAGTTGCTATTGACCTGGACTTGCTACAAGTTTCTCTTTTGGTCCTCTTTTGGTCCTTAACAGAGGACCAAAAGAGAGACTTGTAGCAAGTCCACTATTGACCACAATCTTAAACATTTTGACGAACATTTTTGTGAGTAAACCCAGTTCGCAGCACTCTCTGACTATTGTTATTGCTAGTTTTATTGATATTGGTGCTTCCAAAGTTGAAATATTATTCTTGAAAGCTCAAATTTGACTTCACCCCCAAACCAGAGCTTTAGGGTGAAGCACAGCGAAATTAAGAATCAAAATTAAAGAAAGTAAAACATGCATAATAGTGAGCTCTAGCCAATACCAAATAATATAACATAATTTTGTTTCAAATTTTATCAAGGCTATTATTGATTTATATATTTGCTGTGCTTCAAAAATTGCTTTGGCCAAAGCGGCAAAGCTCTGGTTTGGAGGTGATGGCAAATTTAAACTTTCAAGACTAATATTTCTATTTTGGAAGCTCAAATATCAACCAGCAATTTATTTATGTTCAAGTTAACTTGTCAGGATTAGTTTAAAACTTATTGGGAATTGACTGGAGCTAAATTTGCATAGCTAGCCATGATCAAATCTGTTGCCTTTTATTTGGGACACCCCGTAGTAGCGAAAGTGTGCTGCATAAAAACCTTTGGTCAAATATTGCTTTCACACTGAGCAATTTCAAGCCAGGTTAGATTAAGTCAGGTTATCAAATGAAATGCAGGTCGGGAAGAAGATAGACTTGCGCCAAGTATTTCATTAACTCGATGAATTAACGAAATAGACTTGGGGCAAGTCTAAGAAGAACATGGCAGTGCTATGCAACCACTGAAATTACCTCTTTCGCACTAAAAATTTCATTGGGTTTAAATTAATCTAAACGAAACTAGTTTTACTTCTGGAAGAAATGAATTGCCAATAATTCACACAACCTGTTTTTATGTACGAAGTAAAACGAGTACATATAGGAGTGGTGTTCTGTCCCTAACTCCCTCAGCCAGGAACCAAGAACGCTTTCCTGTGAACTACCGACGAATGCAAAGAATGCAATCAGTTGCCAACTGCTGAATTATTGTCGATTTATGTGCAATTTCGACCAAAACAATTCAGCTGTTCACGTGATAAACGAAACTTCTAGAAGAAACGCCATGACGCAGTAAAAATTTACTTATTCAATCCAGGTTGCTGCCAACAGCTAAGAATGCCAAAAATGCAATCAGTTGCCAATTGTTGCTGCGCCTCTACTACGCCATCACAGAAGTTCTAATTTCTACATAGATCGCCTAGAAAATTTTTTTTGGCACTGCGCCACGCAAAAAACTATTATGTGCAATTCGACCACAAATGGTCTATTTCGTCGTATTGCCTTGGTCTCATAAATGATGCTTGGAATTTGCAGCTGTTTATCTGCTTTTTGGCTTCCAACACTGGACTCCTGCTTAGAAACCAAAACACTGAAGGACAGTATTCTAGCAACAGCCACTGCAAGAAGTAATGACAAAACGCTGCCAACGAAACCGGTAGGCCTCAATTAACAATTGACAGTAATGCCTGGTTCGAAAGTTTACTCCCCAGTTAGAAATTGAAATACGTCATATGAAAAATATCAAAACTGCCTCAGCTTCTAACGAAACCGATAGGCCCCAATTAACAGTTTGATGGGGGTACAGTAATGGCTGGTTCGAAAGTTTACTCCCAGTTAAAAACTGAAATACGACATGTGAAAAATACCAAATTTGCCGCAGCTTCGAAGAAGCTATTGCTCCCACCCAGAAATGTCTGAACTCTTTTACGGACATACATGAGAAGGTCGGCATTTCCTCTTTCCAGTTTGCAATGGTCATGACGAGGCGGTAACTCCTTATTCTACTCCTAATCCTTTTTAGGCTGTCCTGTACCAGCGTTCTTCGTACATGGCTAATGGGCCCCTTTAATTAATTTTTGATAGGTATGTGCTACAAGCCCGCTATGTAAGATGCGTGCCAGAGTTTCTCTCGAAAAAATTTGCATAATGTTTTGTAATGTGATTTTTGGGATTCTAACATGATTGTGACTTCAAGCGCTTTTTCCGATTCTTCGTGATTTCATGAATTTTGTCAGATTATTTTGGGACTTTTATGATTTCATGAGATCTTAGTTGCATTTTGTGATTTCAAGGATGTTGTATGGAGAAAATCAGAGATTTGCCTTTCGCAACCCTAGCTGGTTCAATGAAAATATAAAGTGCGCAGCTGCAACAGGACGGTCTGAATTCAGCGTAAAGAACTCTATGCTAATTGCTTTCGATCATCACACTTCATTTCTTTTCTTGCAAAAAAAAATAAAAGTACAGAACAATAACGCAATAAATGCGATAAACGCGATAGCACAATAAATAACGCGATAACGCAATAAACGATAACGCGATAAGGCAATAAACGCGACAACGCAATAACGCAATAAATGCGATATCCAGCGGCGTCGATAGCGGACAAAAACACCGGTGCTCCCTATTACTAAGCATGCTCCTTCGTCGCGCGCAGAAATTGTAGAGATAGCCTCACCTGACATTGTAGTCTTTAAAGGGAATAGACATAGCTATATTGAGTGGTCACTATAAATGGGCTACGAAAACGCCAACGCACCCATTGTTTCTTCAGCTACACAATGAAACGGCACGTGCCAACAGTATAAAATACAATAGACTATATTTTTAACTTGGCCATGGCCAGCTTTTAACTATGTCGATTCCCTTTAATGACTTTGATATAGTATGCTTGTTAATTTTTTGATAAAATGTTGGAGATTTGTAACTTTGGCTTTTTTATGTCTAGACATTACAAAATGCTGTATTTTGAGTAACTATCATCTATTGTCTGAACAAACGGAGTGCGTCTCTTCTAGTTATCTGCGAATTCCGGCAAGTCCGGTTGTATGTAGGTTTACAGTGTAGCAGATAAAAATTGGGTTGTACTAAAATTGTAGAATTCAACCTATGATTCAACTTTGCTTAAAGATTTGTAAATTCACTTTATCTATTTGTTATTTTGAAAAAAACATTGTTTCGCGTTTGATAGAAGGTTTAAAAGCGATATACCTCTTGTGGAAATTAGCGGTTTCATTTCAGAGGCCCCTTCGTGAGCAAGCGAAGTTAATGGAATTGCATGGAATTGATTGATCTTTGGTTATTAGCTCACCTTTTTAGCAACTAAACGATTTTAAAAACAACAAGATTATTCAAGCAATCAGTCACAAGCATCTTTTTTATCCCACCTGCCTCACCAGGCATTATCATGTTTAATTGAAGCGATGTTTGATTTCAAAGTATCAAGTACGGTTCTTCCAAAATCGTGCAGATTGACTGCATGCTGCATGAATCATATACAACAAGGGATGAGCGGCAAGATGAAAAAACGACGAATTTAACATGAAGCCTGGAGGGTGCAACAAAAATGTATGTACTTTGGGAAAAATCGAGGGGCAAATCACTCTAAAAATAGCGTACGAGATTTTGAGATTTTAAAAATCTCTCAAATTTTTCGAAGATTTTTGAGATTTTTTCTGAGATTTTCAAAGTTTTTTTAAGCTTTCTAAGACCTTTTGAGATTTTTACATTTTTGAGATTTCAAAATTTATCGAGATGTTCAAAGATTTTCGAGATTTTGCAGGATCTTTCAAGATGTTGCAAGATTTGTGAAGATTTAAACAATTTTTGAGATTTTCAAAGAATTATCGAAAGCTTTTTTGAGAATTTCTATCATTTTTTGGGGGAGATTTCTGTTTTTTTTTAGATTTTCGAAGATTCTTAGGATTTTCTTTGGGATTTCGAAGATTTTGTGAAGATTTTTGAGATTTTCAAAATAACAAATAGATAAAGTGANCAAAGTTTTTTTAAGCTTTCTAAGACCTTTTGAGATTTTTACATTTTTGAGATTTCAAAATTTATCGAGATGTTCAAAGATTTTCGAGATTTTGCAGGATCTTTCAAGATGTTGCAAGATTTGTGAAGATTTAAACAATTTTTGAGATTTTCAAAGAATTATCGAAAGCTTTTTTGAGAATTTCTATCATTTTTTGGGGGAGATTTCTGTTTTTTTTTAGATTTTCGAAGATTCTTAGGATTTTCTTTGGGATTTCGAAGATTTTGTGAAGATTTTTGAGATTTTCAAGATTTTTCGAGATTTTTGGGATTTTTGAAGATTTTTTAGGATTTCTTAAGAAAGTGTACGAGATTTTTGGAGTGATTTGCCCCTCGGGAAAAATCGTGCTACAAAAACTACATGACCTATTTGAAAAATTAAAACTGTTGCCAGACAAGGGTTTAACTTGATTTCGAGAATTTATCGCAATCTCAAATAACGAAATTTCGAAAACTAGCTTCCATGGGCTTTGGCTAATACTCAATTCAATCCATTTTTCAAACATTAAGATGATAAAATAATGTATTTTTTAGAATAGCGTAGCGGAGGCATGGCTTTCTAAATATAGCTGATATATTTAAAAGTGATCATGCTCTCCCATCAATGCTGGGCATTGATTTTCGGCTGTTTTTGGGTTTATCGAAAAACAAGTATTTAGCTAATTCCTGATTTCAGCAAGAAATGATGCACCTAGAAAGTAATGAGAACGATCTAGAAAATTTTGAAGGCTCAGTAAGAAAATGGATTGAATGTTACAAATTAGTTGTATTGCGTTTCCTGTACAATTTTTCAAACAATGAATACATATCGAAAATATGAAGTGCTCCTGCCTGGGACCAAACCAGCAGCTTCAAGATTGATGCTGGGTTGTAACAGCGATCATCCTATTGCTAATCAAGATGAAAATAATAACCTAACAATTTTAGTCACACGACAAACACAACAGATTGTTTATAAAAATAAAAATCAACCTTCGTTATCAAAATCGTGTACCCTCCCCCCGGGGTAGAAATCCCTCATTCAGCGTAATTGTCAGTGGAAATCCATCATCCCGGTCTGATTTCGATATTCTAAATTTCTCCATTCCGTCAACCGTCAAGGCATTGCCAGATTTCCGCGGCATATTTGCTTCAGCTTCTGCTGTTTAATCTGTTCAGGCTACTGCTATTCTGCAAACCCGGATGACACCCACAACATTGACGGTTTTGAATGACAAAATTCGTGTTATGGGGGTACGAGCGAGTGTGTGTTGTTGCGTTGTGGGAAGGGATAAGTGTCCTATTACCCAGCCCACCCACAGGAGGCCCAATAGCCTATCATCCTATCATGGAGGCCTAGCTTGACTGCGGCAATTTACGCTGCTGCTATTTCCTAACTGCAACATTAAGACAGCAGTACTTGTTCTTTGAATTGAAGAAACATTAAATTCATACCGTAAATGGTTGATTGTTTATCTCTTGTGTCGTTTCTTGCATCGAACTTATTGAATCCTCCTGCCGCTATGACAACATGCTACTGCTCTGTTGCTGTTGTTGTACTGCAATAACGCAACATTATCTATTATATACTCTCTGTCTCTCTGTTACGCTTCTCCGTCCGTGGTGGACACTGCGCGGTCTACTACAATCTTCCATACGTGTCTGTGATTTGCCAGTTCTTTATGATCTTTTATTTCAAGGTTTCTTATGTACTGTAAAACTATACTGTAAACATAAGCGTACGAGCCGGGGGTGCTGGGGGGCGGCAGCCCCCCCAACATTCGACAAATTTAGAAAAATCTGCCTATTTCGGGCAATAATCCGCCGTAAGTCGGGCAAAAAATTTCGTTAACAATAGACTTTTCATCAGGCAGCCCCCCTAGATTTTTTCTTCCCGTACGCTTATGACTGTAAAACATACTGTAAAACACAGTATATACTGTATATACAGTATATATACAGTATATACTGTTTTATATACTGTAAAACATAAAACATACACAATCGATAATGTTGAACACCAAGGAAGAATGGGGAAGACTGACGTCAGAAAATGAATTCAATTGAACGAAAAATTTCAGCCCAACGGAACAGTAGGGGATGCACGCAGGCTACTATTCGAACGCTCTACGCGATAGACGGACGACATTTGACGCAGTGAATTTGTCGAACATTGACCTAACGAACATGAGAAGAACGAAACACTCGAACTTAATTCTCACTGAGGAGGCTGTCGGAGGGCAGCGAAAATTCTGAGAACAAAATTATTATAGTGTAAGTGTGTTTAAAAATTATGGTTTTTGAAACTTAGATAATAGGTATGAAACTGCCATAGAAACTGCCTAAATACAATTCGATAATGTTGCGTTATTGCAGTACAACAACAGCAACAGAGCAGCATGTTGTCATAGCGGCAGGAGGATTCAATAAGTTCGGTGCAAGAAACGACACAAGAGAAATACAAGAGATAAACAATCAATCATTTACGGTATGAATTTAATGTTTCTTCAATTTAAAGAACAAGTACTGCTGTCTTGATGTTGCAGTTAGGAAATAGCAATTAGCAGCAGCGTACATTGCAGCAGTGAAGCCAGGCCTCCATGATAGGCGATTGGGCCTCCTGTGGCCCCTGTGGCCCACCCGACCACCCAACCCAAGCATGAATTCGATAACGAGGTTGTTTCACTTTTTGCGGCAGGCCCTCGATGTATCAGGAACGAAATGTAACGTAGGTGGTTGTACATGGTAGTGCAATATAACATAGGTGGTTCAGTGCAATATAACATAGGTGGTTGTGCAAGGTAGTGCATGGCAGCAGGATTTCGTTCCCACAAGTGGTAGTGCCATGGTAGTGCATGACAGCAGGATTTCGTTCCCACAAGTGGTAATGCCATGGTAGTGCATGGCAGCAGGATTTCGTTCCCACAAGTGTTAATGCCATGGTAGTGCATGGCAGCAGGATTTCGTTCCCACAAGTGGTAATGCCATGGTAGTGCATGGCAGCAGGATTTCGTT
>REGM01000016.1:1272489-1375230 GCA_004194415.1 Aurelia aurita | reverse complement strand
AACGAAATCCTGCTGCCATGCACTACCATGGCATTACCACTTGTGGGAACGAAATCCTGCTGCCATGCACTACCATGGCATTAACACTTGTGGGAACGAAATCCTGCTGCCATGCACTACCATGGCATTACCACTTGTGGGAACGAAATCCTGCTGTCATGCACTACCATGGCACTACCACTTGTGGGAACGAAATCCTGCTGCCATGCACTACCTTGCACAACCACCTATGTTATATTGCACTGAACCACCTATGTTATATTGCACTACCATGTACAACCACCTATGTTACATTTCGTTCCTGATACATCGAGGGATAGCCCTTTTTGCCAAGGACGATGTTTAGACTTCATTTCTTGGCAATTTTAAAGGAATTTGGATAAGATGTTCCACAAATTGAGTCATGTCGGTTTCTGAAATACGTAAGTAGGAGAATATTTTGTTTAGGACATTTATTTTATTTTGCCCAGTGCCAGTAGTGGTGTTTTTAATCTCATCATGTGTTTGTTGTTGACCGCCTAGCCTAGGCCTATTATAGGCCTAGGAATTTGAGCAAATTTAGCAAAGCAAAACCAATTTACTTCCCCTTCTAGTATTTGTAGAATGTAAAATTTCTAAATCAAAATTAATGCCATTCTGCTGCAATTTTCCAGAAGTTAGCAAGACTCTTTCTTTAAACTATAGCTGTGATCATATTGTAAGGTCAACAAGGAGACATTATATGAAAGGAAAAGCCATATATTTGGAGAGGGAGAGGCCTTGGCGCAGAGCGCCAGAATATGGAGAAGCCAGAGCGGAGAGAAATGCTCTTTCAGCTAGAATATGGAGAAATCCTATAGAACGTATTATTTTATCAAATATCGTCCTTTTCCATTATTAAACACTTTTCTGGGCCAGGTGAAAACCGCGGACCTCGCAGACTTCGCGGACTTTTTCGTAGCTGCAAGTCCGCGACTTTTGAGGTCCACGACTTTTGAGGTCCGCGGTTTTCACTTTGGCATAAGGCGAAAGTGAAAACCGCGGACCTCACAGACTTTTTGAAAAGTGATCTGAAATCTCCCTCTTAACTTTACAGTACGAGGTGTGGGTGGAGGTGCTTAATTGAGCTCGAGCATCTTTCCTTGCAAGGCCTTCTTCTATAGCTGGGAGCCTGTTACTCCATTACAGTTGTATTGAAAATCTCATGCTGTTTCTGTTACAGTAAGGCCTGTTTTATATGTCGTGCCGTGCCGAACCAGTGGAATTTGAGTTCGACTTTAGTTCGACTTGGAGCGCCTCTGTTTTATAAGAAGAAAAATTGTGTCACGTTGTGCCGTGCCAAACGATAATGACGCATGCGCACAATGGAAGTTTTGAAAATTTTCTTTTCAATTTCAGACATTTCTTATGGTTAAATGAGAAATTTGATGGAAGGATAAACATCTTCATCTTCTCTCAAAAAAATGTTGATAATATTGCGATGGTTTTTGTTGTAGTATGCATGTGTGAGTATGGTGCGGCACGGCACAACTGAAATTGGTTTATAAGTCGCACCGGGTCGACCCAGACGAGAGGCCTTTAGCGTATGGTTCGACTGAGTCAAACCAAGTGTTAAGTTGGTTTTATAAGAGTCGCGCTGCGCCGAACCAGACAAAATTGGTCTAAATTCACTTGGTTTGGCACGGTGCAGCACAACTTATAAAACAGGCCTAAGTGCTTGTGTGCATATGGTGGGAGATTGCATTTGGTGTTTACCAGCTAAGGGCCTGTTTATATGAAGAAAACTATCCCACCTTCCAGGCTATGGGCTGTCAGGTGGGATGAAATCTGCGCCTGTTTATATGTAAAATTTCATCTCACCTTCCAGCTTTTTCATCCCATCTCCCAGCTTATAATTTCAGACAAGAACAATCATAATTGGTGTTTGGCGCCAGCAGTGATTCGGTTTCCTATTGTTTTATCTTGACGCGTGCGCAAAACAGACGATTTCATCCCACCTTCCAGCTTTTCATCCCACCTTCCAGCGTTTAAATGGAAAATTTTCATCCCACTTCAGTGAGATCCCACCTCTCGTAGAATGGGATCTCACCTAACCGGGATGGCTCGCTTTCCATATAAACGCAAGATAAAAATTACAAGGGATCGTATAGGAGGGTGGGATCTCACCTCTCAGCTCACAACCTGGAAGGTGGGATGATTTGCTCCATATAAAAAACAGGCCCTAAGTTCCTTAATATCCAGTTTGGCCAGAAGATATATGCGATGCCTGAGATTTAAAATTTTCCTTAAAAATTTTCTGTATGCATGATTTTGATGAAATTCAGACTGTATCAAGTGCAACACAAAAGACACCTATTCAGTAAATATCATTATGGAGACCACCTCATTTCACTATAATCAATCAGTTAATATCTACATAAAGTGTAGGCACCCAGTAGTGTTAACAAATGCACAATTTTTTCTTGTTAGTTCTCTATTAATGGCCTCCAATTAACAAAGAACTAAAAATTGAAATATTTCATTGCAAAGGCACTGTCTGATAATTTTACTGATTTTTGTCAATAGGCGTATTTGATATTGACCTAATTGAACTTAAAATGTTATTGGAATCTTCATTCAGAAATTTTTGAATCATAGGGGTTACTGTTTTTGCCCACCTAGTATGATATACCTAACATTTATTTTTGACTTTTCTCCTTTAGAACTGCACGGAGACTTCCTAGAAGCATGCATAGAAGGAGACTTGAATCATGTTCTCCAACTTGCATACTATCACACAGACATCATCCAATCCCTTATACAAGGTGACATGCCCTGTATGAGTGAGGATAATGAATTTCCTGGAGCATTTCAACCTGGAGAGTATATGCATGCGGTGTGTATGCTTGGCCACTGCGATTTGGTTGCACAGTTGATCAACTTAGGAGCTGATCCTTCTGCAGATTCAAGGTTTGGTACTCCTGTTCACATTGCATGTAAAAATAGCAAACTTGACGTCATCAGATTACTTCATACAAGTGGGGTTGACCTTCACCCTGATGATAAAGAGATATGGGATAGTGCAATATACGTTGCTTGTAAAAATGGACATCATGAAATCGTTCAATACATTTTATCCTCCAAACCAGAGCTTTTGTCACACAAAACAGAAGGCTTTGCAGATGGCTGTATATTGTTTTATGAGGCATGTGAGCATGGTTGGTTGAACATTGTCAAGCTTCTAACAGAGAAAGGAGTTGATATCAATACTCTAGTGTACATCAGAGATGGCTCGTTATCCCTACCCTTAGACGCTGCTTGTGCAAGTGGCTCTTTTCAGTTGATTGACTACTTGATGCTGCAACACATCGAAATACCAAGAACAATAATTGAGCAATATCCTCACATGTTTGCATCAGCATTTCAAAGGTATTTTTCTGTTTTCTTGTATTTTATTTAGGTATTCCTCTAAACGACATGTCACGTGACTTTATCAATTAAAAATGGGATCAATGAAGCCATTACAAAATAAAGCATCACAATGAATTTTTTGCAAGTGTCTCATTTATTTTTTGAAAAATATCAATTTTTAAAGCTGGGAAGCTGACTGAATAATTTAAAAAGATTTCGTGTTTTGATAGCCAAAAATTAGAAAGGGAAGCTTCACTGTAAAGGAGAGTTGAGGAGCTTACAATCGTTGGAGGTTTTGAAGGGCAGCAGTGAGCAGCTTACGAATCTCATGGTTTTGTATGTGCTGTGTGATGTACTTAACTGTCGTTTATTGGGACAAAATTCTTCCGTTTCTTTTGCTGAAATTCCTTAGGTCTACTTCGAGGTTTGAAATATCTGCTTCAATTTTCAGAGAGATTTTATTTGAGAGCATAATTGTACATTTTCAATTACAAAGAAATTCGTAAAATTAAGTGATTAAATCGATTTCATAGTGATTGCAGCATGATTTTGTAAACAGTGTATACAACTTTTACTCGCCCGGTAGGTTCAGGAATTCTTTAATTTTTCTATGTTGTATTGACTCAGCTGCTATTTTTTGCATTAATGATATTTTTGAATTTCAGCATGATGAAAAAATACAGTCGTCCAATGAGCCTCAAGGGTATACAGAATCAAGGAAGCACTGTGAGAAATACACTATTTGCGAACTGGAGTGAGAAAAACATAGCTGCGATCCACGAGAGCTGGTTTGGACTTCATGGCCTTATGATACAGAGCATTGACTTGCACCAAAACAAAATAACCGAGTTGCCAGAATGCTTTTTTGAAATGCTTCCAAATCTAGAAGATCTTGACATATCTGTCAATCTTCTTACTAGCTTGCCAGAAAGGGGCATTGATACATGCAAGTATGTAGTAGAGCCGTTACCTGAATCCCTTATTTTCCTTTGCTCTTACACAGATTTGAATGATTGTCAACAGAGACTCGTACTGTTACTATGAAGAAGTTAGCCCTATTTAGGCCCTCCCCACCAGAACTTTGGGTGGCAGTCAGCTCTCAAGATTCAACAGATTCCATTGTGATTCAAGCTTAAACCAACTGGGTGAACTTTACACTACTGATCTATTATATGTTTTTGTCATTAACTGTGTGCCGAATAGGATTAGAAGAGGAAAGGGTCTACAAAACAATGAGCAAAAGCTTGCTACGAAAGTTTCCAGATTTCTGGAAACTTCTCCTGTGTTGAGGCTTGTGCCACACATGATTTGAATAGAGGATTACAATAATTAATTATGCGGCCGTAGCAAGCTGTTGCTCTTTGTTTTGTAGACCCTTTCTTCTTTTGGATAATGTGTCTACTCGTAGGCTAATTTCTGCAAGCTGATTGCTGAGAATGGGCTTAGGCAGGGCCACCTTTTTTCACTGTTTCATTATGAGGTAATCAATCCAGGTAAATAGATTGTAGGAAAGAAATTAAAGTTATCTGTGCCAGATCTAGGAACAAAGTACTCCACGAAAAAGCAGATAGGATTTTTGTGAGGATTTTCGAAGATCTTTGGGATTTTTTCCGACAACAAAAGGATGTTTGCAGAAGTTGGATAAGATTTGAGGGAATGATTTGGCCCTCTGGTCGGATAGCAAGAGCTGAAACGGTAGAGAAATGATAGTAGTATAAAGTATTATGTAATATTTTTACAACAAAATTTCCATATGTCTAGACCAAGAATTCTATTTTGCAAAGTATGGATAGGTCAAATTAAGAGTATAATTTGCAGCATGCAAAATTCCTGCATTATGTGGATATAAATACCGATTAATCATGAGCTCCTCTCTATAATTATGTGAATTTAATATAAATATTGTCATTTGACATTTCGCTGTTGCTTCATCACAAATGAATTCTATTTTCGTTTCTGATGCAGTAACAGTGAAACATCAAAAAGTTTGCTATATTTTTGAAGATTTACATAGCTTTCGATTTCGTTTTCATAGTAGTCAAAGATAATCGTGCATTTGCTTTTTTATCAAATTGAAGTCAAGACTCTGAAAAGGTTTAGTCAAAACTTTCTAAGCCACGGAGTAGATAGAGTATAAGACTGCCTGAGGTAATGGAACATTTCGCAAAAACATCCCCGTCTAAATGCCCCAGTGAGAGATGAAATGTTCGCCGGGGTTCTGGTGATCGAAAAATAATCAAATTTTCGCCGATGAGCAACAATTTTGCACCGAGGACAGCATAGTTCTTGCCGGGGAGCTGCATCTGCATGGAAATATTTTCTCGAATTTTCTAGATATTAAATTGAAATACAAGCTGCTTCTCATTATGCTTACTACTTTTTTTGGTGATGGAATTGCACGCCAGTAATCTAAGGAAGATCCAGCTTCAGATACTGGGATGCAACAGGGCTAAAAACGGTTGCAGTTAAAATTAGGGTATGGCCCCCATATTATGACTTTATTCGTATCAAATTTTATCCTTGCTATTTTATCCTTGCTATGCCAAAAAGATTTTTTATTGTAAATTGGGCCAAAAACTGCCTTTCATTCTAAAAATCCCTCTGCCTTGAATTATTTATTTCTTCGGAGCAAGAGATCTGTTGTTCCAGAAGGACCCAGTTAAATTGCAGAGATATATAGACTTCTTATTGATTTTTCGTTTAGTGATGACTACTTTCTTCAAGCCATGTTGACTACTTTTTCAGAACGACTTCAAAATCTAAATTTTGTTGTTTTCCCCCAGATTATCAAGACTGATTGTATCAAGAAATAATCTCCACTCTGTACCTCTTGCGCTTTTTAAGAATAAAACAATTTGCAGGATTGATCTGTTCCAAAATAAACTGAAATACCTACCTCCTGAAGGCGTGGTCGAAGATTTGGACTCCAACGAAGACAACGATGAAATCGACGAAGAACTATGGTGTTGTACAAATCTCACAAGTCTGAAACTCTCTCAGAACCAGCTTGCAAAGTTACCCAAAGCAATACACGGAGCTTGCAAACTGGAGAAATTGAACTTGTCAAATAATGAGCTGATTTCATTTGTGTCTCCATGGAATTGCCGAATGGTAAGCATTTATACTGGATATTTTATTCATCTTTTTTTTATATTCTAATAATAATTTACAAACAATAACAAAGGTACATAACGATACCAAAGGGAACATGGAAATACATAGCAACCCTGAAGCCATTTACAATTAACTTAATTACAAACATGCATAAAGTACTTAATTACATACGTAACATGCAGACAAAATGCATGAAGTGTCATCCAGGCCAAAACCTGACCCTGACAGGGAAGAAGCCACCCCGACAAACAGGAACCCCGAAAGAAACATCAGAACGACAAGCCCGAGGCCATCAGCCCAAGCCCGCCACTCCAATGCCCCGCACAGGGCCCCCATCCGCCAAAATGACCCCATTTTATTCAATTGATTCCCAAGCAAGATTTTCATGTAATAATGGTTGTTTGTTTCTACCTATCATCCAAAAGAAAGTTGTTAGGAACACTGAGAAGCTAAGCTTATCGATGCAATGTCCTGGTCCTTTTTATACTCCATTAAAATCTTACAAACATATTACTGATTAATCTACTTACGAACTACCCGTTGAGTCAGAAAAATGTATCCACTCTTGGAAAAATACAAAATACAAAACCATTTACATCGATTTGGGAAATTACAACTCCTTTGCCTGACTGAGGGTTCAACTTAATTTTGAGCATTTATTTATGATTTACAATGCATAATCTTATTCTCAAATGAAGAATTTTTGAAAACTATCTTCGATGGGCTTTGCCAAAAACGATAAGTAATTGGCTCAATTTGGTCTACGTCTCAACAACAAGGACAGATTTTGTAACACAATAGCATCAGTTGCTTTGGATTGACACCGCAATTCAAAGCGATTAGCGATGGAAGACAAAAGAAATTCTCTCGACCAGTAATTCTAAACAAACAAAGCCGCAAAAGTTGCTCTGAAACCCAAGTAGCTAGCTTGCTCGTTGTGCATTCCAGAAATGGTTTTTAAGAGAAGAGATGGGCATATTTCGAAAGAAGAAGGATATATCCAAACATCTGCCTCGGGCATTCTTTTTATTTGGCTCAGAAGCTGAGAAGTAAGTGTTTTAGTTACACCCAAATAATACTAGAATTGAATCGCCTACCAATTGGCTTCTGAACCAAACAAATAAAATGCCCGAGGTAGATGTTTAGATATATCCTTCTTCTTTCGATATTTACTCCTGACTACTCTTACAAGGCAACAGTTTGCCTTACTGGTTTTACGGAAACTTTTGCGGCTTTGTTTGTTTTGAATTACTGGTCGAGAGAATTTCTTTTGTCTTCAATCGCTAATCGCTTTGAATTGCGGTGTCAATCCAAAGCAACTGATGCTATTGTGTTACAAAATCTGTCCTTGTTCGTCTCAACAACTAAAATGGTAAAATAATGTTTTTCGTAGGTCAGGCATTGCTTTCTAATGATACGGAAACTTTTGAAATGTAATTATGCTTTCCCATCAATGCTGCTGAGTATCAAAAAGTCCAAATCTACATGATAGTTAACAGATAACAGACCATTATTGGCTAGTTTTGGGCATATCGAGGAATAGAACACTTGGCTAATTCCTACTTTCAGAAGGAAACAATGCATCTAAAACTCTGAGAAAAAATCTTGAAAATTAATTTGAAGCCTTGAGTAAGATGATGGAATTAACATTTTACAAATTGGTTGCATTTCTTTTCCTGTACGATTTTCAAACAGTGGATACATTTTCCAGACTCACCCGGTTCTTTATAGTACTACACGAGACGATACCACGGGGAGCAAGAGACTATGACTACTCCGTGGACATTGCATGAAAACAAAGTACATATAGCTGCACTAGTAAATACTACACACGATTTAAAACTAGTAAATACTGTACTAGAGTCTGTCTAACATTAGAGGTTAGGTCAGGGTAGCGATAACTCAAAATAATGTCCCAAGCAAAGCTCTTTGTTGTTTTATCCTGGTTCTTCCTCTCGCTGTGACCACACCTCGTGATTTCTTTAGCCTGGAATTACAGAGGGTTAGCGGGTCTCATCACCCTAGTACCCTAGTAGCTAACAGGTTTGCAAGGATGGGAACTCGAACCATCAAGATAAGAATAAAATGTTTTCTCAATATTTTCCCGTTGCTATTGTACGTGGCCCCCGTCAAAATTTCGAAAAGCCTCATTCTCACCGACCAATCAGACTGCGAAGTCTGGGCAAGTCTCGATCGCAAGCGAAAAAGACAATAGAAATCGCCCTTAAGATTGGCAGGCCAGCATGCTACTTCTGAGCCATCTCTGTACCTAATGATGGTAAACACTTAAAGACAAATGACGGATATATAGCGCCTAGTTTAAAAATAGAACAAAAGATGTCTGAGTGCCTTCATTGTCCAGTTGATTTGATAATCTCTCAAGGTCATCAAATACAATGGAATACAATAGGCTATATTTGGATTGCCCAGGCCCCTGATTTAAGTCGCCTTATATCTCCGTCATTTGTCTTTAAGGTTACTGTAACCCTTAAGACAGCGATTAAGAAACTCTATTTTCCACGGCCGTTCCTTAAACTATACCAAACAAAATTTTATGTTATTCGAAGCAGAATTAAACGCGGAATACCATAAAAATATAACCAGTTGCTTAAATAAAAACGCATATGATTTATTCCAGATTTTAGGCGAAATCGACCAACCTTGCGAAAAAATCTTGGTGTACCTCATCGGGCATTGTTCGACCAAGACTATCTATTTACCAAAGACTTAAGGTCCTGAACGTACTATCTTGAAATAATGCAATATTGTNATGCTTGAAAGTGCAAACATAAATCCGCAGGTCAAGCAATAAAGCTTTAGGGCGGTCTTGTTCAATCGTTATATCAAGAAAATAACAGCAGGGGATGTTGTGAATATAGCTGCAAGGTCAAATGAGTTTACTTTAATCCTCTTAAGTCTATTCCCGCATTTTTTGAAAAATATGATTGCTTCTTTTAAAATGCTCAAATTTCCCAGTAATTGTGGTTATTTCTGTAAGTGAGTTGGTTGAAACGGTACTCAAATACTTAAACCATCAGATTATGACGACAAGGAAAAATCGAGAATTTTTTGTCTGAAGGGTTACAGTAACCTTAATGTAGACCTATGACCTCATTGTTGTTTTCACTCCAAACTTTGTTGCATTGAATTTACCTATTCGCTCAAACTGCGATTCATCATACGATGCCTTACTGTTAAAAAACGCAGACAAACAGCTCAAACCTTTTGGCGCGGCGATAATTCTCGATGACATGTTTGGTTAAAACTATGGTTAAAAACTGTAAACAAGCTCGAGGTTATGCTCCAGTAATTTTCGAAATAGTATCAGAGCCATTTTAAAGACCCTATGCTCTCCATGATCCTTTGCACGCGCACAAACCATCAAAACATCAGATTGGCCATTAACAACGTATTTTGAACTCACAATAGTGGAAACATGAATGACTACAAGGAAGAAAGCTTTCCTAACCCTTCAACTGTTTTCAGGAATGTTGCGTTGTTTGAGTTCAAAAGCGATGACATAACAATGTTCATTTGAATATTGTGAGGACAATACAGCATCGCGACTGCTAGGCTAATATCATTTTCATATAGTATGAAAGTCACTGTGAGACGGCAAAGGATCATGGGGAGCACAGGGTCTTTAAAGACAAACATTTTGCATTTGCGTGCATTTGTGCTTTGATATTCAAACAAAATAGAGGAAGGGGATATTATTATAGACTATCGGCTTATCTATAGTAGTTCATTCGTATCAAAAATCTACTCTCCTATGCAGAGGTGGACTTGCCCAAGTCTCACTTTCTTTCCTCAGTCGATGATGGTAAAAGTTGCGTCGCTGCGGGGGCAGGGAGAAGGAGAAAGCGGAGGTCCTTCGTTTTCTCCTTCTCCCTGCCGCCGCAGCGACTTTTACCATAATCGACGGAGGAAAGAAAGTGAGACTTGGGCAAGTCCACCTCTGCATAGTACAGTATCGAAAATCCAAAAAATCCTTATTGGAGTCATCAAACCATGATGTTAATCAGGTGTTTTCAACAAGGCCCCAGAAAAAATTATCTCCCTTGTCTCCCCAGTTATTAATTATCTCCCCATTATTAATAAATTATCTCCCCAGTTGAATATGGAGCACATCCTATTTTCTTTTTCGTTACGAAACATTTTTCTTTTCTTAGGATGACTTGGACTTGTCCTGCAATCAATTGACTTCGTTTGAAGAAAACATTGATATTTATTGGTCTAAAAGTATACGGCGATTGACTTTATCCGGGAACAGACTGACTGCTATCTCGTGGAGTGTTTGCCGTCTTGAAAATCTTTCAATTCTAGACCTGAGCCGTAATATGCTTGAAAGCCTGCCGCCGAGACATTTCTGGCTTATGAAATGCCTGAATAAATTGAATCTCTCCCATAATAAGGTAAGTTTTCAATGTTTACTTCAGCATGGCGCTTGTTTGAACCAAGTAGGAAAGAGAAGGAGAACAAAATTGTGGTCGCATATGCCGTTCGAGTCGAACTTAGTTTCAGCGTTTTCCTGAGATGTCTGATTATGAGCTTTAAATTAATTTTTACGAGTCAATGATTGTCTCTTAGTGTAAAGACTGACTTCGGGGCAAAACAATTATTTAACTAAAATATTTGATGTCGTTAAAAAGTTATCAGATGTTTTTCTTGGAATCTCTCCTTAAAAGTACTTGAAAATCGAAATATCATCGATCAAATTCTGACAAAGTTTATCTTTAGAATAATGATACGATCAAGAAGGAAACGGGTGACATGTTTCTTTTGCGTGTAACGATACGGTCTAGCTTATTTTTATTTCCTATAACGTAACATAACATAAATTCTTGTATCGTAGTGATTTAAGTTTCATTGTTTGAAAGCTGTAAACAGAAAGAAATTGATAGTCCAATCGTAAGAATTTATGAAACTTTAGAGGTGCAAGCCGACTTTATATGACTAGAAGTGAATAGGAAAGAACCTATCAACCATAATAATAACCCTTGCTCCAATATGTAATTGAAAGTCTAACTTTGATTTGAAGACCAAATGTAGTTAGTAAGCAAGATATAGACCACATTTAGTGTTTGTCCACGAGCTATAGGAAACATTCGGATTTGTCTTTGGAAATGTTGTGGTCATAGGTTGCGGCTTTTAAGATTCAAGTAGCCGCGATGTTTTTACAGTGCTTCCTTTTATTTAGTAGCCACTCAACGGTTGACCCAGCAGACTCTAATCTGCCCATCTAATGGCTCTAGGTCACGTCAACTACTAAATAACAGGAAGCTGCCGTGAAAACATCGTGGCTAATTTAATCTTAAAAGCCTCAACCTATGACCACAACATTTTCCGAAGACAAGTCCGAATGTTTCCTACAGCCCGTGGTTTGTCTTATCTTTTAGTTGTCAGCAAGCTGTGGCCCCGAAGGTTTTGCTGACGTCGAGAAGCAAAGAGTAGAGATGGCAATTTCCTCCGCTGCGGAACTTAGTTTCTTATCAAACTGTGAGCTGCCTGTCGACATGTTCGAGAATACATTGCAGACATTAGATCTGAGTAACAACAATCTTGAAATGGTCCCGGAGACAGTGTGTATGCTGACTGCACTGGGTGAATTGAATTTAAGCAAGTAAGTATGTTAAAGAGGTAGAGTAGGTCACCTAGTACCTGCACCCGCGGAAATAGAGTTGAATGTTCATGACGAAATATTAGATAATCAAAATTTATCATTTCAAAAGCTTGACACGGTATTACCTAAAAAACTCACCGTGGAATTTGCAATGATATTCTTTTTATGTCTCTAAGACAAAAACTTTCATTCACAGTACCCTTACCACCCCTTACCGCTTCTATTGCCTATCACCGCCACGGGAGAATTACAATCAGACAAAGGGAATTGGTTTTCCTCCTTGTATATTTGACATTAGACATTTTTCTATACTGTATCTTTGCTATTTTACTTACAGAAGTGTCTGCTTTAAGTGTTGCTTTAAGGTGCCCCAATTTTTATGATAATGTTCATGTGATTGGAGCTCGTCGCACGCTAATGAAATTTTTCTGCTCTATGTTGTCTTTTAATAACTTCCAATACTCTGTCCTATGCTGCTTGGGATATTTCAACTGTTTTGGCGTAACTGGCAGGGATTTTTTAGGGTGTCACATGTAAGATTATTTGTAAATGATATGAGTTTAACAATTTATTTTCAAAATTTTTAGTAATCCTCGAATAACAAGATTACCAGCAGAGCTTGGAAAACTGAGAAACATTTGGAATCTTAAGTTGGACAACTTGAGTCTTCAAGATTTGCCGCTGGATTTAAGAGGTAAGAAATAATTTGCTCAGTTGTTTTATTATGTATGAAATGCACCAGAAAACAGCACAGCATAGACACTGGACCGTAAGTAATTGCTCTATTTTCTATCAAAGAAGATCTTTTCTATAGCCAAGCGCAGAATAATTAAATGGAAGTTTCTTGTTAATTGTAAGCAGGGCATAAACAAATATTTTCCTTCCTGCGAAGGGACAATATCAAGCTTTCTTAAAAAGAGATCGTGAAAAATAAAGGTGGATGAAGTTGGGACCGCTGAAATTGGGACCCAGTAAAAGAAACCATTTATGATTTCTAAATGGCATGAAGAAAGCTTCAGTGATTTACTGATCTCATATTTGTTGTATTAATTGTACATACAAACTGTACATGAGACATAATTTATGTTAGGTAACTTTTTACTTGACTTCATCAGTTGTTTCCTTATTATGAACAAATGAGAAACATAGTGATATATACATGAAAAAAGATATATTTTGGAAAAGTTTGCAGGACGTTATGAATTGAAAATTTTCTGCGACTGCCCGGTCGCATGGTTGGGTGGGTGGGTTTTCATGCCCTGATTGTAAGTATGGGTTAGTTCTGTTTTTTGTAGTTCTCGTATCATCTCTCTTGCAGAAAATCTTGAAAATTGTTAGAACAGATCATGAGAAGAAGTTCTCAGAAATGAGATTCCCACTTTGATCATTTTATATTCTGATTCTGTGCTTGGAGGACGTTCGTTGAGAACTTTATCTACATCCACATATTAATCAGTAGGCCTATAACGCACCACACTTTTGAAACTAGGTTTGTATTACCAGCTCTTTAAGCGTTCTTTCTTTGCTGACAAAATTCTTAATTTAACCTTTTCACCTAGGTCCAGGCACTGCAAAGAAAACTCTTGCACTCTTGCGAGCAAAATTACGCAAATCTGTCCCATTCAAACGAATGAAATTGATGGTGGTTGGTCTTGCGGTAATTATGGTTTATTGGTAGTAGAGCCATCAATTTTCACAGAGAATGAACTCTCTTACAAAGATAGATGCATTTCATTCACCTACTAGCAGTGCTGTAGAAGAGAAGAGACAGGGGGCTCAGCCCTCATAATAGACAACTGCGCTAAAGATGGCGTCGTCAGGGAATTTTTATCATGATCCGTTGCGTCTGAAAGAGTTTCGATTGATTTGATTGGTGGAGTTATCGTGGAACGCAAAGAATCATGGTAGAAAAATTCCTGACGCATTATTTAGTGCAATGGACAATAATATTAAAGATGGCGGCCGCGCAAAGCATGCTGGTAAAAAGCTTCCTGACGACCACCTAACGACAGAAAAATTTTGGTCCGCCGTTTCCATTAGATAGCTTTGGTAAAGTTCGGAACAAGGAATCAATGTAAACAAATAGGAACATTTTGTAATTCGAACGCGAATCTTCAATGCGAATCAAAACTTTAGTTTTTCTGCTTTGGAGAGGTGTTTTCGAACCATGTTGCGTTCGAATTCAAGGTCGATTCGCATCCGAAATGTTTACGTTGTTAGGTGGTCGTCAGGGAGCTTTTTACCAGCATGCTTTGCAGCAAAATACAACTGAGTCTTTGGAGCCGCCTAGCGTTATTGTCTATTGTCGTGATTGGACTTGGTTTAACAGTTTAAACAGGAAAGTAATGCTTTTACACCATACTAATATCACTGTAGGTGGATCGCCTGGAGTATGACCTCCCAATATTGTCAGATGACAACAAGCGATTTTAGAATTTTTAGGCCTTCAAATAGTCGTGCCTTGGTGAGTTTTAGTTTCAAAAACGATACATGCCGGTAAACAATATTGCTAGAAAATTACACTGTTCCCATTATCTACCGGGTGAGTCAGAAAATACTTGGGGTGTTTGAAATTTTTATTGGAGCAGTTTAGTTTGCAAATTCCTTTTTTAAAGTTCATTGCATAGAAGAAAAGCTAACTTAGATATGAAAATTTGTTTGGTCGAAATCGGTGTTTCCATTCCGGCGATTTACGAGCGATTTTAGTAAAGTGGTTTTTTGCAAGATTGCTAAAATATGCCTTCAATTAGATTCATATTCATGCACGTGTGACCTTCTAAACCATGACAAACATACTGTATCTCTATCAAAACATTGAAACAATGCATGCATTGTGTTAGAGCACAAAAGGAAAACTAATTTTACTTATATGTTGTATCCCTAGGGGACTAGTCATTTAGTCATCTAATTGCCATTGTTAGCAAGCTGAAAGTTCTTTTACTAGCGGTACTTTTCACCACAATGGCTACAGCACAAAATTGCAAATAAATATGGAAAGAAATGACCGATTTTAACAAACTAAATTTCTATAACTTGTTCAATCTTTCTTCTGTAATATAAAACTTCAAAACGCCCGATTTTACTTGTTTTTCACCAGAATATGGCTTGCTAAACGCCCCATGTTTTTTTGTGACTCGCCCAGTACATAAATCTCCTATTTCAAGTAGACACCACTTCTTTTTCTTTTTATAGGGTATTGGTAAAACCACTCTTCTCGCAACATTGCAAGGGAAGAGGCCGCCAGCTGGAAATGTTGCAACTGTTGGTATTTCGGTGGAGCAATGGACGCTGCAGCCAAATACCAAGCAAAGTAAATTCAGGTTTTGGGAATCGGTAAGAATAGCCTTTTGGTTGACTCTCACTGAAAACTTATCAAAACCTTTTTATCTAAGGGCCTGATTGCATGAGAGTTTTCAACCCTGGGGTTGAGTTTCACCTCGGTTGACTGGGTTGAAATTCCATCCCACCTCTCCACTTATTCCTCTGTTGATTTCAATTTTCAATTGCATGGAGAAATCTCAACCCCGGGGATGAAATCATACCCGGCCCGGGGCTGAAATTTCATCCCACCATGAGCTAGCCGAGGTGAAACTTTCAATGCGTTAATCCCCATTGTTTTCGCAAATGAATGTCCATGTAATCGCAATCTTGTTTCAACCCCGGGGTCGAATTGCTTTGTTATTTGTATGGAAAAGGTTTCACGCATCATGGCACACTTTTTCATACCCGGGGTTGAAAATACGCATGTAATAGCAAATTTATTTCAACTCGGTTAGGTGGGTTGAAACTCGACCCCGGGGTTGAAAACTCTCATGTAATTAGGCCCTAAGTTAAAGGATAAAGAATAAATCGTAAAGAATAAATAAATGGTAAAGAATAAATCTTGGTACTCATCTTTTTCGATTTCATAGTATGCTCGTAATTAGGTAAATATTAAAAATGCAAGTTCTCACTACTTTAAGCAACTTCTTTGGTCGTTACATGAGTGCACGAAAAACAAATTTGAAGGTCAATAGCTTCGTCAGATGTCGAGTACCTTTCTTGGCTCTTGGTTAGCCTCTAGTTTCTCTCTTGCGAGACTGTGATATTTAGCAATGATCGTTTGAAGATAAAAGTTTCAAGTTTCAAGTTTCAAGTTTCAGGTTTCATTTTTTTTTTCATNAATTAGGCCCTAAGTTAAAGGATAAAGAATAAATCGTAAAGAATAAATAAATGGTAAAGAATAAATCTTGGTACTCATCTTTTTCGATTTCATAGTATGCTCGTAATTAGGTAAATATTAAAAATGCAAGTTCTCACTACTTTAAGCAACTTCTTTGGTCGTTACATGAGTGCACGAAAAACAAATTTGAAGGTCAATAGCTTCGTCAGATTTCGAGTACCTTTCTTGGTTCTTGGTTAGCCTCTAGTTTCTCTCTTGCGAGACTGTGATATTTAGCAATGATCGTTTGAAGTTAAAAGTTTCAGGTTTCAGGTTTCATTTTTTTTTTCATTTCATTTTATATTTAGACATGTTAAAAAGTTTCAGTATAAATACTGTTTTTGAAACTGACGTGTTAAAACAAATTAATCGATATGATATAATATAACAAAATAGCGGTAATAAAAACTTAATGAAAATCTTTCTAGTTGAACAAAGAAAAGGAAACGAGACGAAAAGAAAAAATTAGCTCTGGCTCAGTGTGTTGATATCATTTTTTTAATAGCCGTTTGAAGGCACTAAGGGAGGGTGTCACTTTGGTTACCCTACTCAAGCGCTATTCCAGAGGCTGGCCCCTCGACATTTCTGCCTACTATGAATGATTTAATTATTGACATAGCTGTTCAGCTTACTGGATACTCCAGGGAAGAACGGGATTTCTTCTCCAGAGAAACCCCAGACGGCTGCTGAGCCAAATACCCCTTCTTCAAAGACATAGCTTACATGTTCTAAAACCCATTGATACATCACACGTTTTAATTAAAATAGTTTTCTCTTTCTAAAATATATACAAAACTTCATTGATAAAAGACGGAAGTAGAGAAAAAAGGGAGAGAGAAAGAAAGACTTTTTTAATGAAACCTTTTACGTTCAGGCATTACCAGCAGAGCAAGAGATCGTGTTCAGCACATGGGATCTTGCTGGACAGCATGTCTACTATGCAACACATCAGTGCTTTCTAACAAGTAACACATTATATTTGGTTGTTTGGAATGTGCAACTTGGAAAAGAAGGGATTGACGGACTTGCACCGTGGCTTCTTAATATCCAGGTAACGTATCTAGCCTCTATTTTTAATTCTGGTGCTTTGCGTCGTCGAGTTAGACTTCTTACGTTCAGTCCGAGTACTAGGACTCAACGTAATGTAATAAGTCTATCGTTGAGTTACGAAATTATTTCCTGAATATTTTGACTGGCACTTTTGACATATAGTCGTCAGATAAGTTCCGCAATCTGGGATATAAGAATTTTAAGGATGGTTGCTTTGAAATTGTATAATTAGATAATTTATTAATTTAAATATGCGGGCCTATTATATTGTTTTTCCATTCTGTCTTATCGTATCTATTGCTGTGGCCAGTGTCAGATGAAAGTAGCCACGAAACGATTATTTACGAATTTTCCAATTCAGAAAATCCCGTTATTGAACGCATGTGCTGTAGCATACTAAGATTTATAAACATAAATTTTCTTTCTTCAAGGCACGAGCCCCGAAGTGTGAAGTAATAATAGTCGGTACGCATTGGGATAAACTACCCCAGTCGAACAGGGAAGAGCGTCTCACATCGCTTGAGTCAGACCTGTTGAATAAGTTTGCCAAGAAGGGATTTCCTCGCATCAGTGGTAACGTTTTCATATCCAACACAACAGGAGAGGGATTGCCGAAACTGAGGGAGGTCATCTATAAAGTTGCATCAAAAATGCAAGACTCGAATTTGCATGAACCAATGATTGGCAAAAAGGTAATGTACTAATCTTTTTTAGGTAAAGAAATAGAAATATTTTGTTTTGGTAACCTGGCAATGTTCGCATGGATTTATCTTCCGTTTATTTAGGCATGGTCGCTCTAGAGTAAAAATGCCTTAGAAATGCATCAGAAATGCAACAGAAAAGTGTCGAAATTTTTCAATAAAAAATGTGACGGTAGCAAAATTTTAGCTAGCGTTCGCACGATACCGGCACAGTTTGAAAACGGTAGGAAATGTGAAGGTAACAAACTTGTTGCAATCTCCCCATTATTTGATGCCAAAGAAATTTACCTACACCTTAAGGATCGATCAGCCTTGTTTTGAAAGCGTCAACAAATGTTCCGTTTTCATCGTTGTCGAGTGTTCACACGATTCCATTTTAAAAATGTGCCGGTTAGAGTTCCGTTTTCAAAATCCACCGCTTTCAAAATGTGCCGCCAAAAAATGTGCCGTTTACGTGTGAACGGTAGGCCTATCCGTCACATTTCCACTGTTTTCAAATTGTACCAAATCGTACCGGTATCGCATGAACGCAGTCTAAGTAATGAATATCGTTTTTTATGTAAAGAGCGTTTTCTTGCCTTGTGATGACCAGTGCCAGTATAGATCGGGTGACCAGATTTAATTATGTAAAAACAATTAACAATGTGAACGAAGAAACCACACATTTTGAACAATAGCTAAAATTTCATTATTCTTCTGATCATTTAAAATTTATTATCACTTTCGATTTTAAGGACATTACTTATTCTCGTTTCTTGCTTTTTATGATTGCTTGCGCTTTCATATCAAATCGCAAAATATTGCTTTTTGGCCAAAATTGATTTTTATTAATATTATCACTGCTCAGAAAAATGTTTCCAAAAACATAAGTTCTTGATCTTTTCTTTTGAGAATAAAACAACTATCGCTAAGAATTCGACACAATCACACAGAAAGATATCACGAAAGCAATACCGTAATCAAGCATAGGGCATAAATCTTTAAAAAGGTGGGTGTAAAATTTATTTTCATTTTTCTTTGAATTAAATGGCTTGAAAAGAACTTAGGGTACTTTCCTATAAATCTGCCGTGGAAACTATTTGATATCTTGAATATTTTCAAAATGGCAGCATTTATTATATTTGAGGATGTGACGTCATCAAATTTAATTTCTAAATCCTAAACCAGAAGAGCGACAGATTTCTGCTTGCCACCATATTGTAGACCTTCATAAACTATGATTTTCTTGGAGATTGTATCAATTTTCCTCTATTAATTTGGGATTTACGTACGGTGATTAGAATTTTTTCAAAATTTTCCACGAATTCTTTCAACAAAAATATAAACGCTGCCATTTTGAAAATAATCAAGATATCAAAAATTTTCCGCGGCAGATTTACAGCAAACTACCCTAAGTTCCTTTCAAGCCATTCAATTCAAAGAAAAATGTAATAAAATTTTACACCTTCCTTCTTAAAGATTTGAAAGATTTGAGCCCTATGCTCCGTAACAGATTTAACTGATTCATGTCAAAATGCAGTTTTTCGTGATTCACATAGCAGTTTCAAATTCTGTCTGGTTTCAGGTCCCTTTGAGCTATTTACAGTTGTACGATGCTGTCACCAAAGAGGCAGACAGGAGAGCAACTGCAAATGAACCTCCAATTCTAACTTCCGACGAATTCTTGCAACTCGCGAAAGATAATCCTGACAATGACATTCTAGATCAAGATGAACTTCATCAAGGTATGTACTCTCGAGTCCGAAATAAACTTCTCCCTCCGCCTATTATTTTTTTAAAAATATCCACCCAGGACATCCCTATTCCAGACCCCCCCCCCATGTCTTGAAGTGTGAAGCATGTGAAATCATCTTTCTGGAGATGTGACTCGAGCTGTATTTTTCATTTGTAATAGTTTCTTTGATTTTCAATTTGTTTTTACAGCCAAAACAACTTGTGCGTTCCGTCCCATTACAGAAATGCGGATCGAATTTTCCACCCACCCTGTTTATTTTAGACCCTCCTGTTTATCAGGATTCCGGAAATTTTCCACCCATCCCGTTTATTCCAAACTCGAGAGTAACAATTTCAAAATGTACTTCAAGTCGAAATTCTAACACTCTTTAAATGTCTACTAGCAATAAAGTGAGGACAAAATCGATGTTCTATTGGAGTGAAATTTGGTCTTATGTTGCAACTTTGTCTTAAGATTAGGGATTATTCCTTTGGGAACTTTAGTGAACTGAATTGCTAATGAAAGAACATTTTATTCTAAAATACTTCTTAATAAAGAATTGACTAGAATTATCAACGGAATAAACCCAAGTTATTCACCCCAAATTAAACACAAGAAGGTGTTGTGGCGCAGTGGTGTAATCCTCTGACTTTGCAGCCAAAAAATATGTTTCTTTTGTAATTTTCCAACACTGTATTAAGAAGTAGTAATAGAAATTTAGTTTTTTCCTTAGTTATTTTTAACAGGGCACATTGTAAAACAGTTATTAGAGCTGAATGTTTTCACCCTGTATAAAGAATTTAAAATTTAAAAGAATTATTACCATTTGAGCGTCATGACAAGGGGTCGCGAAATCGATTAGGTCTTCTCTACTTCTGCGATAACAGCGCCTGGCGCTAAAAAAAGCAACTTCACCTTCACTTCACTTCACTTCACAAGATCAAAAATTGTGCTTTTTAGTCGAGCACTCGATCATGCCCTTGTTGACAGTGATCCAACAATCTTTATTGTCGATTTCCATTTTTAATTACCCTGTTCATTATTTTCTTGCTGACAAATTTTGGTAATTTGAATACTCTTGGGTACCTAATTAACTTCCTTTTACCTATTAAAGACCCTGTGCTTCCCATGATCCTTTGCAACTTTACAATGATTTTCGTACTGTATGAAAATGATTTTGGCTTGGCAATCTTAAGACTGTGTTATCTTTTCCATCTTCCATTCAGCGTTGTTATGTCATCGCTTTTGAATTCAAATAAGAGACGTTCCTGAAAATAATTGAAGGATTAGGAAAGCTTCATTTTCTGTCGCTATATGTTCCCATTATTGCTTGTTAAAAATATATTGTTTACAGCCAATATGATGTTTTGGTGGTCCGCACACGTGCAAAGGATCATGGGGAGCACAGGGTCTTTAAAGTTTGAAGATCTTTCCTGTCGTCAATGTTTTATATCCCCCATATTTACCGTTGTTTATACTACATTCCGCGTTTGCTAGGTTGGCTAGAGTAGCAATGATTTTAAGCATGATGCTGGATTTTCATTTTTAGCTGCAAGATTTCTCCATGACCATGGTGTGTTACTACATTACAATGACCATATACGAGGCCTAAACAACTTATACTTCATCGACCCATCATGGCTGTGTGACATGATAGCCNACAGCCAATATGATGTTTTGGTGGTCCGCACACGTGCAAAGGATCATGGGGAGCACAGGGTCTTTAAAGTTTGAAGATCTTTCCTGTCGTCAATGTTTTATATCCCCCATATTTACCGTTGTTTATACTACATTCCGCGTTTGCTAGGTTGGCTAGAGTAGCAATGATTTTAAGCATGATGCTGGATTTTCATTTTTAGCTGCAAGATTTCTCCATGACCATGGTGTGTTACTACATTACAATGACCATATACGAGGCCTAAACAACTTATACTTCATCGACCCATCATGGCTGTGTGACATGATAGCCCTGGTTGTGACAGTGAGACAGAAAAACCCATTTGTGAAAGATGGTTACATCAAATCGTCAGATATCGATTCTGTTTTAAATGATCCACGCCTGCCTGCAGAATTTAGGCAACAGGTAAGCTAACCATGATAATTTTCGTTTGGTTAAAGAATAGTGTGACCAATAACGGAATGAGGCTTGTCATTTTGGATTGCAATATTATAGGATATTAACGCTGCTATAAATCAAAGTATTTCGAATTTAGAAGACCTAAATTAACGTGAAAGAGATGGAAGAAATTTTAAGATTAAATGAATTAATATGAAAAGAAATCGAAGACATCGTGTTTAAGGAAATTAACATAACGAACAGAAAAAATTTGTCACCCAGACGTTTTTTAATTCATAACATCATTAAATAGTGGCGTCGAAGAAGATTGTTATTGCATGGGCTCTCTTGAATACTCTCAAGGCCCTGAGCTGCCTAGACTTGCCCCAGCCTAAGTCTATTTCCTGCAGTCCATCTGACCGATCCCTTTCTCGTAGTTCCTGGATCCACCATTCCAACATTCTGTAAAAGCTGGATTTGCGGATCCAGAAACTATGGGAAATGGATCGGTCAGACAGACTTGAGGAAATAGACTTGGGGCAAGTCTATGAACTGCCTGGAAATACACAAAAACAAGTGAAGTGACAATGAGGTTGTAGTCTTGTATTGTAGGATCATAATTATAGTACCTCATCAGTGTTAGCAAACAACGTCTTATCGTTTAATACGTCACTTAATTAAGTTGCAGAAAATCAACGCTAAACACAATATACCCGATTTGAATTAACCGAATTTTAAAATACTCATTTTTTTTCGTTAAGATATGGCAACAATAGACCATTCTGCAATCGAAGGCGAACCCGCTCAACGATATGTATGATGGGATCGTATGGGGTCTTGTTCACGCGAAAACATTAGCTTCGACAAGTTCGATTTCGAATTCGAAAATCCCGAAATGCAACGCGAACAGCGCCTTAGCATTCGACAGTGGGATGGTCTATTTCCTATGAAGGAAATAAAAAATTATTATTCTTCTAACATTGTGTTTTGTTTGTTAGTATTTGCAGATTTTGGAGAGATTTGAAATTGCACTAAGATTAGACGACGAGCGCATATTGATACCTTCGATGCTGCCAAGAGAAAGACCGTCTCTTCTTATGGAAGATTCTCCAGGGTTTCATCAAGGTGGGAGTCAAAAAGAACGTTTGAGTAAATTGGTAAGCCTGCCACGAGGGCGAGCTGCAACAGAAAGAAGTTTAGCCATTGACCATATACTGAGGAATTATCATTTGGGATATGTTCCAGCTGGTTTCTGGAGTCGACTCATCGGTAAGCCTCATTTCTTTTCATTTTAAATTCTTTATACAGGGTGAAAACATTCAATTATTTAACAACTGTTTTACAATGTGCCCTGTTAAAATGGAAAGAAAAGAAAATCTAATACTGCTTAATACAATTCAGAACGTTACAAAAGAGAACCTATTTTTACGACTAAACATAACAGAAAGCAAAAATGCTATTGCTACAGAAAAGAATGCAAGGCCTATCTCATATTAGATTTCAGGCAAGAAATTTCGGCCAATAAAGTGATGGATAGTTTTGTAAAAGTGGTGAAAGTTAACGCAAATCTCGCCTACATCTAATGTGGGACAGACTTAGGTTTATATGGAAGGAAGTAACGTGAAATTGGTTGTTGTTATAGACCTTCCTTTAGTTATTCATGATAAATCTAGAGTCAGCATATCGTTTTAGATAAACTGATGAATTAAAATTCAGAATGATTCCAAAATTTCCTAAAGCGTTTCAACATTCATCTTCATCAGTAACTACAGTAGAAGCCAACGCGAAAGAACCTAGTTTTTTAAGAACCGTGAGGCTGAAATGTAATTATTAGAATTTTTTAAACAAGAACCGCCAAGAGGCTGAAAGGTTTAAAGGTTCTTATACAGAGTGTTTAAAAAACGCAACCCAACTATAGTAGACCTTTTTACTTGCCAGAAAAGAGGTTTGGATCGAGCGTCCAAATCTGGTAAATTTTGTGAAGGAAAGCCAAAGCATGACCCCCGTTCTCAGTAGAAACACTGCTAGCTGTGGCATAAAGTTCCTTCGGATCTCGAATCACTTTTCAGAGAATAAATCAACGATAACTGTACTCAAATTGAGTTACGAATGTTTCAGTTTGTACATAGGCAAGTTTTATTTGCCTTCTGGCCTTGTTTCTCGTTGTTTTCATTCATTGTTAGCTGATTTTGCTGTGTAACAGTTGCAGAACAAAAGTGCGAGCATGCAAGGGTTTCATTTTGCGAGTTCGCGAATCGAGGTTTGATGTTTTCAACCGTCGTATTCAAATGAAAAGAAACGTTGTTTCGATATTATGATTGATAACATTACAAACTGTAGATGAGGAAAAACATACACCTGCATACACCTATCGAAAGAATTTGGGCAGAACATCTCAGGCGAAGGCCTCAAAATACTTAAAACGCTGGAAAAGATTTGCTGAAAGATCACTGTGTTTTGATAGAATATGGGCCTAGACTGTTGCACAGCAAATCAGCTAACAATGAATGAAAACAACGAGAAACAAGGCCAAAAGGTGAAAAAAACTTGCCTGTATATAACCTGAACCATTCCTAACTCACTTTGAGTAAAGTTATCGATGATTAACTCTCTGAAAAGTGTTCCGAGATCCGAAGCAGCTTCATGCCACAGCTAGCATTGTTTATACTGAGAACGGGGGTCATGCTTTTGTTTTCCTTCACAAAATTTACCAGATTTAGACGCTCGATCCAAACCTCTTTTCTGGCAAGTAAAAAGGTCTATTGAAAATTTCATACTTTAGATGTACTGTATACCATCTGAAAGCACAATCTATCTTCTTTCCAATGATATGCAGGTTGGATACATTAATGGAATTATTTATTATTTAATTGATATTTTAGTAAGTATGGTCGATTTGAAATGCAGCATACTGTAAGAAAAATCAACACCTTTTTTTTAGCATAAAATGTTACAAAACAGATTTTATGAAAACATTTCAGGTCTAGAAGCACTTGAGGTGATGCCCGTCGGAAGGAAACATGTAAATTTACTCCCATGAGACACATTTATTAAAAATGATAAAATAAGCTCTCACAAAGATGGGTTTTCGCCTATACAAATGTCCTACCACTTTCCTGCATCTAAAATAGACCATACTTATTTAAGAAAACTTGATTAAAAGACATATATTGAAAAACTATGAAAGTGATAAAAGTCATGCACTGGTATGTTTAAAAATACATTTGCACTGTACCAACTATAAGCACCTTTTCAAGAACGTTGCAAGCTGGATTTTGCTATGGCATCAGTTAATTAAGAACCGTATTCAGGCTGCCTCAAGAAAACATAGATTCCGTTATGGTTTCTACTGTATTTTTCAAAGACGTAGGAGTCCTACCTATAACCACAGACATGAACAGAGTAACTGCATGCGGACAACTTAAGAAGGGACCTACCAAAACCAAAATATTTGAGCAAGTTATTTACTTATAAAAATACATCATGAATACTCAAAAATTTGTACAGAGCATATAAATTTGTCAGACCGTATCATTTATTTGCTTACGCGATTGGCTAAATATACGATTGAACGGCAATATTAGACCCTAAGGTATCTAAGGATCTTGAAAATCCATGACAGCTAACACACATTAACAAAATGGCCAATTTATCAAACTGCTCACGCCTGTCAACGTTCATGGATTGCTGTTCCGAACCCCCCCCTTAATCCAGGTGCCCTTGTGTTCTCCTTTTCATCAAACAGGCTAAACGTGTAAGAACATTCAATATTCCAACAAAAAGCTCGATCACAGGGAACCAAAGAAACAAAAACCTCCAAGAATCTTTACTGACACTCTTGGACCCCCTATGGTTTTCAACTAAAAGAAGCATTCAACGACAGCAAAATTTGTCCATGTATTTGCACTTTTTTTATAAGAAGCCTCTGATAAGAAGCTCGACTCTCAGATCGCCAATAAACTAAGAAACTCCAGTACTAGGGAACTATAACTTTTATTATTCTTCTGTTATACAAACTGTTTATTTTAATAAAGGAAATCCTTAGCATATTTCTACTTTATTTTCACTTGTTTCCTGTATCATATTACACGGAAGGTGGTTGAGTAATGTCTAAACATTGGAAGTGCTTCAAAAAACTTTGTTTTGAAATGTTCACGAGGGCACAGGTGGTAAGCATGAAGATTGTTATGGAACCTTTAAGAAACTGTAAGAAACTCTTGAGTTCTCAAAATCTGATAATTTTAAGAAACTTTCAGTACTTGCTGAAATTCTTAGTTTCTTAAAATATGTGTATTGTCTATTTCAGCCCGTATGATAATTGCGGTACATAAATGGGGAATGATCATATCCGACCAAGAAAGCGAGGAACAAGATGCCGGTCAACAGTCGAGTATCGATTCTCTAGCACAGAAGTGTGTTATAACGAAGAATTACTCCATGATTTATTGGAGAGAAGGTATCCTGGTCATTTATGAAATGGGAAAGTTTTTGATCGAATCTTTCAAAGATAATGTAAGTATTTAGATGAAATAAACATTTAACTTTGTATCAAATTGATCTGAAATGCATGTAAAGTAGTCTATGATGACAATCTTTGAAGAGAGTTTTATAATTTCTAAAAATATGAAAAGGTTCGTTTCATTTTAGAACCAATTTTTTCAGTAAATCGATAATTTTTTTTTTTTTGAATTCTAAAGTATTATTTTGTGCTGAGAAGTATTACTTTGCCTGCAGTCTGATCATTCGTAGCATGAGATTAGACTTATACATTGTCGTAGTTTCGCTATTTGCCTGAACTGATATACCGCTACATCAACGACTCATGATCTAAATGTAAGTTGAGACGACCACCTCATGGCCTAAGCAATTTCGCCGAAAACACCGATGCTAAAACGCTTCAAAATTCGAGGTTTCAGGACCTGAACATGGAAAATCTAGTCAGCAGTACTTAGGAGAATGTTTCCTTGTTGCAAAAAGTTTATCTACTTGAACTTTTCTGCAATAATCTTCCTGTTTAGAGGCAAATTAGATCCGGTAAATCTGCTTGAAGCTGCGAGAGTCAAGGTCTGTCGGCATTGTTGTCATGACAACTTGATCAACCAAGCAGAGCGCGTTATTTGAGTACTGTTCGCCCATATTTAGCTCTTGACTTTCTTTCTACTGCAAATGCTGCTCTCTGATTGGTGGTACACAAAAGTACCTCGGCTAGCCCCCTCAATGATGAGATAGGCTTTTCGTTTAATACCCTTCGAAGATGTGCAAATGAGGCTAAAGACCCGTCTAGTTGAAAACAAGAATTAGTTTCATTTTTTGAAAATTTGTTCGACACCCTAACTGGCTAAATTCAAATAATTACAGTTTATTTCTTCTTGCTAGAATCTATAATGTGATAATTTCTATGACTTGAATCAAACACAGTTTTTCAAAGTTTGTTACCAGCAAAGACTGCCGCAGTGCTTCTGTTTGTCTGCTCCTTTTATAAAGATGTCTTCTTTCTTCTCAAGCATTTTCCTTTATATTTTATCTGTATTGTTTTTTTTAGTATGAAGACCTGGAATATGGAAATGAAGGCGTTTCAATAACCGTCAAATCAGATTTTGGTGATTTTTCAGTCATGGGATTCATTGTTGATCAAATTGATAGACTTATCAATGAATGGTATCCAGGTATTAATTCTTTTCGTATTTCTCTGCAAAAAATTTGAAACCTAACGTGGCCTTTTGAAATTGTGCCATCTAAGCCCTGAAAATAATTTTATTTACCCGTTTTCTGATCTGTAGCAACCATTCAGAGATTAGCTGGATATAAGAGTCGGAAGCATTGGTGCTGAATCTTGAACAATAGCAACCTCGTACCCAACAATAGGAGCCACATATTTTGGCTGTTTTTTGCTGGTTTTTACCACTTTTCGCAAAACAAAAAGCTACGGAATGGAAATGAAGATTTTCGAAACATGATTTCGCAAACTTGTTCCTAATGCTTGGGTGCATACATGCTCAATGGGGCTAAGGACTTTCGCAAGAATTGGAGGACTGACATTGACGCAGGTAAAAGACCCTGTACTCCCCTTGATCTTTTGCGGTCTCACAATGAATTTATACGGTATGAAAAGGATTTTGGCCTAGCAATCGTTAAGGCTGTATTATCTTTCCCATCTTCAAATCAATGTTGTTATGCCATCGCTTTTGATTCAAGCGAGAGACATTCCTGAAAATAGTTGAAGGATTAGGAAAGCTTGGTTTCCTGTCAGTATTTATGTTCCCATTATCGTTTGTTCAGAATATGTTGTTTACAGCCAATATGATGTTTTGGTGGTTCGCGCGAGTGCAAAGAATCATGGGACGAGCAGGGTTTTTAATAATGCAGGGTTGTTGTAGTGGACGGTCGATGTAAGTCTCTGCTATTCCTGCAAATATTTCCATAATCCTGGCCCCCTTGAACAAGTATGACCCATGTTCTAGGAACAAGTTTGTAAATTTTTCGAAAATATTTCATTTACCTTTCTTGGTGACAAAGGGCATTGAAAGTAAACTTTTCATCTTGTTCATATTTGCATGTAAGGTTTGGAGGACTTGGATGAATATGGCATGATGACAGTTCAAAGAATGATCCCTTGCCCAACATGTGCAATGCGATTCAAAAAGGGAAAACTCTCAAAGTATCTTTTAGACAGTCATTGGCTTGCTGATTTTGCACATCACTTCAGAAACCCTGAATTTGTAATGCAGTTTTCTTTGACGGTATGCGCAATGGCGGCTGTTAACCATGAAGAATTGCAATGCTCTATGCACTCAGAGGAGCCTGTTCCTTTATCTCATTTGGTACCAGATCTCTTACTGTCGGATCTTCCTCACTCTTTGGCGATGGATAGGAAAAGGCTTGATTTTGACCCAAGTGATGACACCCGGCTTGGAAGCGGAGGGGCAGGAGAGGTTTACAAGGCACGCTACAATGGCCACCCCATTGCCATCAAGAGGTTCCATTCGACTGTTAAATCAAGGTAGTTTTAGTATTTGTTAGTTACTGACGAAAGTCCTGATGTTTTAAATGGCCCTTTTATAGAGACTAAGTTAGGAAATCGTTACATTTGCATGGTTGTTTACCAGATGAGGTTGTTTATATTCCATTGTAAGATCTACCATCTTATCCAAGCCACAAGTTCGTTTCGTTGTTGACATTGAGGAATCGTACTTTTGGGCGTATTTTTTTGAATCTTAAAACGGTAGATTTATTATGGTTAGAGTGTGTGTTCTGTTTGCACCTTCCTGCCACAAAGACTATTTCTCAGTGATACCTTCAAGCTGGTCACCCAAGCTATGGTTTGAATTAGACGGGTCGAATGTTTTTTCATTTGTACGGTTATTGTTCTTTCAACAGTTGTCTCTATGATCTCTCGCATCCCTACGTTTTTGAATAGTGTATCTCTGAGAATTTTTCTACAATTTCTTGGAGCCCTACCATTTTATGAGCGCAGCTTGAAAACTTTATGTCAAAGTCAAGTCTACCGTTTAAAAAAGTTTTCCTAGACTTTCAAAAGAAGACGAGTACCTCTAGATGAGTACCTGTGTGTAGTTTCGCAATTTTTCGGAACTCTGAGCAGAGAATATTAACATTTACTATAGACAGTCAATGTCGATTTTGAGGGCATTCCCCTTCCTTTTTTGTTTTGACTCCCTTGGAAGTTTCTAATTCACTATTTTCCCAGGAATTTCCTTGTGATTTCCTTGGAATTTCCTTGGATTTAATTCAGTGCTTACGTTGACCTTTACAGAAACACTTTGCTATTATAACTCTTCTCTCTACCGAAATCGTTAAGCTACCGTCGATGCCCATTAGTTGCAAGTTGTATTGCTTTGGAAGAAGAGGTCATTTGATTAAGTGTCTCTGTTTCTTCAGCAGGCATCTTCACCATAATTACGACTCAAGCAATATTGCAGATACCTCAACAACTGATACTATGAACAGCAGTAATACATCATTGTATATTCCAACTGAACCAAGTATATGTGATCAACTTGAAGACGGAAAAGTGATCAAATCTTTTTGGGAGCTTCGCCAAGAGGTATGCTGCTTTACTGAACAATATTGAGTGCATCAACGAGTCTCTGCAGTTTTCACTGTAACCTAAGTACCAGTTTGCCTAAAGAATCTGCTTTATGAGGGTTGCGGTTATTAAGATTGAATTAGCCGTGATGTTTTCAGAGCCTCTTCTTGTTATTTTGTAGCCACTTGACGGTTGACCCGGCAGACGCTATATCTGCCTCCCGACTTAATTTGATCAAAATAACAGGAAGCCGCTCTGAAAACATCGCAGTTAATTTAATCTTAATAACCGCAACCTATGACCACAACATTTTTAAAAAAGCAATCCAAACGTCTCCTACCGCCCATAATTTTATATTGCTAAGGTAAAATGGGAACTCTTGATTTAATGGAAAATGTTTGTATTTTACCATTTACTTCATTAGCTATCCATCCATGTGTTCCTTCTGAATAGACAATAACGCTAAAGATGGCGGCCGTGCAAAGCATGCTGGTAAAAAGCTCCCTGACGACCACCTTTTTCTGCTTTGGAAAGGTTTCCTTTCGAACCATGTTGCATTCGAATTCAAGGTCGATTGGAATAGCTAGTCAAAACGGCAGACCGAAGGTTTTATGTCGTTAGGTGGTCGTCAGGAAGCTTTTTACCAGCATGCTTTGCAGCAAAACACAACAGAGTCTTTGGAGCCGCCATCTTTAGCGTTATTGTCTATTAAAAGGAACATCAGTCAATACCGAAGGCACACATTGTTTACACGATTTAATATTTTGAGCTTATTCTGCTCATTGATTGTTGTGAAAATGTGCATATTTAAGTTTTATGATGCGTTTTTGACGCTATGCAGGGTGTTTAAAAAAGCAACCCACTCTTATTCGAGATTCTTTAAAAAATAATGATATTTGGATTAATTTAATGCATACCATCTGAAATCACAATCTATCTTCTTTATAATGATATCCAACTTTGGCGTATTAATTGAACTATCACTCAATTGACGTTTTAGTAAGTATGGCCTATTTTAGATGTAGAAAAGTGATAGGACATTTACATAGGCGAAAACCCATCTATGTGAGAGCTTATTATATTATTTTTAATAAATGTGTCTCATATGTTTCCTTCCTAAGGCCATCACCTAAGGGCATCCACAAACGACTACGATACACCTTTTGCTGACCTTCTTGTCAGAAATAATGAAAAAACTGTCCATGTTCAGAATTTACAAAGACTGATGATAGAGATTTACAAAACATTACATCACGTGAACCCTCTATTTCTTTCGGAGTTATTCCAGAAAAGAGAGGTCAGATATAATCTCAGAATAAATAACACAGTTTGACTTCCAAGCACAGTCCACCGTGGCCTTTGGCATGAACTCTATATGTTTTAGGGGTAGTATACTCTGGAACAGCATACCTGATGTGATAAAGAGCAGCGAAACGGTTCCTTCCTTTTGCAAAAAAATCAAAACATGGGGTGGGGAAGGATGCAATTGTAAATTATGCTGTTGATTATAAATATTATGGTTTGCTGTATAAAGTATGTATATATTAGTTGGTTTTTATTAGCTCACTCTTCTAAAGAGTACGAACTATCAGTAATTAACTTACCAACTGTAAATAAGAAGTTTATTATATTATTATTATTAAGTACTTCTAGGCCTGAAATGTTTTCACAAAATCTGTTTTGTAACTTTTTACGGTAAAAAAAGTGTTGATTTTGCTCTTGCAGCATGCTGCATTTTAAATAGGCCATACTTACTAAACTGGAAAATAAATGATAAATAATTCCATTAATGTATCCAAACTGCATATCATTGGAAAGAAGATAGATTGTGCTACCAGACAGTATACATTACATTTATTCAAATCTTGCTATATTTTGAAAATGTTCAATTGTAGTTGGGTTGCGTTTTTGTGAAACACCCTGTATTTTCAATCTGAAAATTTTATTTGAACACATTGTCTTGTTGCTACTAAGAATGCTACTTTATTGATATCAATGGCAGAAAAAGCATTCATCTTATTTCTCTATGACAAGGTTGCTGTCCTCTGTCGGCTACAACATCCATGCATTATCAAGCTACTCGGCGTTTGCAGGATACCATTATGCTTTGGACTCGAACTGGCACCAAAGGGAGCCCTTTATTCTATTTTGGAAGACATCGCACATGAACGTGACTTGGTAATTCAAGCAAATCCCAACAACCCACCGTGCATGGAAAGTGTATTAGGAAGAAAGCTCACGTATAAAATTGCTTTACAGGTAAAAGTTCCTTGATATTTGTAACTAATTGCACTCTTTGTTCGTTTCGCTAAAGGCAGAAAACGCAGAATTTGGGTTAGAGACAGTGATCGGAATAGATCCGTCTGCGACAGATAAAGAGGCTATGACAACTTTCGAGTTTTCAAGCCAACTATTCGACACAGAAACCCTAGGTTCCAATTCTTATGATGATCGTTATTGATAAAAATGGAAACTTTCGTTGTCCCATGCCAAGAGATTTAATATTTTGTTTCAAAATACGAAAATTGTTGTTTCTGTTATTTGCTGCTTCGCCGCCTTTTTGCCGTGGCTAACTGACATTTATTTATTGAATTTTAGTAAGCTAGCAATTCTCTACTCTAAAGAATAGTTTTTCCACACAGTTTTCTTTATTTTCTACGAACTCCCTTTCTGTATTTTGCATACAGTAAAAACCCGCATATAAGAACCCTTTTCGTGTAAGAACCTAAAGCCTGAAATCTTCAATATCACTCCTTTATGTAAGAACCTTTTCACCCTGCTTCTGTGTACATTCTTATTTTGAAGAACAAATGCATTGATAAAGTTTTTTTGCTGCGACAATCCGAAACACTAATTTAATTAGCGTATAAAATAAACTCATCGGTCATCTAAACAGCCTAAGCAAATCTGATCCCACCACAATGCTAATTTTGTATCCTCTATCACTGTATCTTCATTTTAAACAGAGACATTTTAAACACTGCAAACGAAGAGATACTATCGTAAAGTATACTTTCCTTGAGAAAATTTAAGAACTTAATTTAAGAACCTGCAGCCTGATTTCATGAATAGTGTTATCCTTAGCATAAGAACCAACACATCTTGGCTTGAAAAAGGTAGGTTCTTATATATGGGTTTTTACTGTACCACCTAGCTGGTTGTACTTCACTGGCTATCAATTTGATCGAATAATGCCTGCTTTCCATGTACTTCATTTACTCTCTGTTTGTACTCCTGTGATCCATCCATGTACTTCTCTGTCATTACTATACTAAACCAATGGATGTTTCCTTGTATTTTTATGATTTAGATATCGTGCACCGTTAGGGTGGCCCAACCCCGGGGGGGGGGGGGTACACGACTTGTGGATGGACGGGGGTCTGCCGCCCGGTTTTCAAAAAGCCACCCACTTTTATGATGAATTTCTGTGGAAAAATACCAATTTTTAGCAATTTTTTGGCGATTTCAGCAAAACCGACCCATGTTTATGGAAAATCTGCCGAAAAATGACCTTGTTTAGAGAATTTTGGCCAAAAACCCACCCATATGGGCGGCACATACCCGTACCATC
This sequence comes from Aurelia aurita, assembly GCA_004194415.1. Classification (NCBI taxonomy): domain Eukaryota; kingdom Metazoa; phylum Cnidaria; class Scyphozoa; order Semaeostomeae; family Ulmaridae; genus Aurelia; species Aurelia aurita. Next base: position 1,341,787 of record REGM01000016.1, on the reverse strand, counting down.
AACATGTTATGTACCCCCCGGGGGCCCTCACCGAGTGAGTCAAACAAATGTAAATGCGTTTGAAAGCCTATAGCTGTCAAACCAGTTTTATGATTTCTATAAACTGATAATACCTGCGTAGCTAGAAAAGAACATTTAGTTTGTCACAATCGATCGTATTCTTCTCAAATTACAAGGGATTTTATAAAAATGCTTTATTTCAAAATCCTTAAAAACAGGCCTAAATCCTTGATCAAATTTGCTAGCAATCCAGCCTCATGATAATAGAGAATAGCAAAAAAAAAAAAGACTGAATGACAGTCCCAAATGGAAACAATTATGTAGCAGCCTCTTTATATATCTAATAATCGTTTGGCCGACAAGATAGACAGATAGAATTTTATTATGATGGCTGTGTGGCTAAATTGCTAACAAATTTATCAAGGATTTTAGGCCTGTTTTGAAGAATTTTGAGATGAAGCATTTTTATGAAATCGCTTGTAGTATGAGAACGATACCACCAAGCTGATTTTGTTATCTAGGCTGATATGTTAGCTATGCAGTTATTGTCAGTTTATAAGAATGTGATAAATGGTTTGAGAGCTACGAGCTTTGAAACGTCTATACATCTGTGTCACTCACCCGGTATCTTCCTGAGGTAAAGTGATCATACAATTGTGATTGCATATTTTACGCTGTTATTTCTATTATGATTGCATATTTTACGCTGTTATTCTTATTTTCCACAGGTAGCTCATGCTCTACTATATCTCCACGACTCAGAAATCGTATATCGTGATCTCAAGTCAGATAATGTTTTAGTTTGGTCTTTAGATGAAACAGCCACTGTCAACGTCAAATTGTCTGATTATGGAATATCATGTTTTGCTACCCCACAAGGAGTACTTGGTGAAGGGGGTACTCCTGGTTTTCAAGCTCCGGAAGTAAGAGTTGGATGTGCATACGACGAGAAGGTTCTTGTTTCCATTATATCACTTATTTAACTATTTATTTATTTATTTATTTATTTATTTATTTATTTATTTATTTATTTATTTATTTATTTATTCATTTATTCATTTATTCATTTATTCATTTATTCATTTATTCATTTATTCATTTATTCATTTATTTATTTATTTATTTATTTATTCATTTATTCATTTATTCATTTATTCATTTATTCATTTATTCATTTATTCATTTATTTATTTATTCATTTATTTATTTGTTTATTTATTTATTTATTTATTTATTTATTTATTTATTTATTTATCTATTTATTTATTCATTTATTTATTTATTTATTTATTTATTTATTTATTTATTTATTTATTCATTTATTTATTTATTTATTTATTTATTTATTTATTTATTCATTTATTCATTTATTTATTTATTTATTTATTTATTCATTTATTTATTTATTTATTTATTCATTTATTTATTTATTTATTTATTTATTTATTTATTTATTTATTTATTTNAACATGCCTAAATCCTTGATCAAATTTGCTAGCAATCCAGCCTCATGATAATAGAGAATAGCAAAAAAAAAGACTGAATGACAGTCCCAAATGGAAACAATTATGTAGCAGCCTCTTTATGTATCTAATAATCGTTTGGCCGACAAGATAGACAGATAGAATTTTATTATGATGGCTGTGTGGCTAAATTGCTAACAAATTTATCAAGGATTTTAGGCCTGTTTTGAAGAATTTTGAGATGAAGCATTTTTATGAAATCGCTTGTAGTATGAGAACGATACCACCAAGCTGATTTTGTTATCTAGGCTGATATGTTAGCTATGCAGTTATTGTCAGTTTATAAGAATGTGATAAATGGTTTGAGAGCTACGAGCTTTGAAACGTCTATACATCTGTGTCACTCACCCGGTATCTTCCTGAGGTAAAGTGATCATACAATTATGATTGCATATTTTACGCTGTTATTTCTATTATGATTGCATATTTTACGCTGTTATTCTTATTTTCCACAGGTAGCCCATGCTCTACTATATCTCCATGACTCAGAAATCGTATATCGTGATCTCAAGTCAGACAATGTTTTAGTTTGGTCTTTAGATGAAACAGCCACTGTCAACGTCAAATTGTCTGATTATGGAATATCATGTTTTGCTACCCCACAAGGAGTACTTGGTGAAGGGGGTACTCCTGGTTTTCAAGCTCCGGAAGTAAGAGTTGGATGTGCATACGACGAGAAGGTTCTTGTTTCCATTATATCACTTATTTAACTATTTGTTTATTCATTTATTCATTTATTCATTTATTCATTTATTCATTAATAGCAGGGCAACTTTAGACAAGTCAAGGTCGAACAGGAAAAGTTTTGAGCCATCACAAGGACTTGAGGTTACGCAGCCTAGCCCAAATGATTATGATATTTATTTTATCACCGTTTGAGCAAAAAATTTAAGGTTAAAGTAGTTTGCAAATGAAATAAACAGTATGTGACCGCTAAAGGCAACTGAAACTGTCAACTGCCAACTTAGCTTGAAGAGATTGTTTTGTAAAATCAGTAATCTTTTGCACCCGGAGCTGGAGGTAGAGAATAAGGAGGTAAGAATGTTTACGGGAAGGAAAATAATTACTCCTGGTCCTCATTTTTCTGCTCGTGTTTTTCCTGCCGTTCACTGTAGCACACCAAATGATTTATATTGAAGCAGGCGTTAAAATGCTTCTACTTAAAGACCCTGTGCTCCCCATGATCCTCTGCAGGCGTGCAAAACAGCAAAGCACCATATTTGCCGTAAACAACGTGTTTTGAACACACGAGACATAAATAGCTACAAGGAACAAAGCTTTCCTAATCCTTCAATTCTTGTCAAGAATGGCTATTTTTTAATTCAAAAGTGTTGGCATAACAACTTTCATTTGAAGTTTGACAAATACAGCCTACGATTGCTAGGCCAAAATCATTTTAATACAGCATGAAATTCATTGTGAGACTGCAAAGGATCTTGGGGAACACAGGGTCTTTAAAGTTAACTCGAAGAACAAAGCTGGTCAAACGACCAGCTCAGTGAAAAAGGTCAGAAAGTTTTTTGAGCTATGAAGTTAACTAAAGTTCTCAAATATTTCACCTTGCTATACTTTCTGCCAGCAGAATCTTACGAATTGTAATAGCTATGGTTTATGTTATATTAGACTAATGATATGAGTCTAAGTTTTGCTCCATTGAATTGGATTGTTATTTATTGTGATAGTCATATTCCATGGGTATTGTGGGGTATGGTTAGGGGGGAATGGAGCGAAAACAAGGACTCGTGTAATAAGCCTAATTTTATATCAAGTTGATCCGATTTTATTCCCAGGTTGATATATATTCATTCGCAATTTGGCTCTATGAACTGCTGACAGGATACAGACCGTTTCGAGAAAACAGAACATCAGCTGAAATTCGCAAGGCAGTTCACTCTGGTGCACGGCCTTCTCTACAAAATGTGCATGTTGACAGTAAAATGCCGTACTTGGAAGCACTGATGCAGGTACTGTTTTTGATTAAATGCCATTTAGTTTATATTAATACATGGAANATAAATAGCTACAAGGAACAAAGCTTTCCTAATCCTTCAATTCTTGTCAAGAATGGCTATTTTTTAATTCAAAAGTGTTGGCATAACAACTTTCATTTGAAGTTTGACAAATACAGCCTACGATTGCTAGGCCAAAATCATTTTAATACAGCATGAAATTCATTGTGAGACTGCAAAGGATCTTGGGGAACACAGGGTCTTTAAAGTTAACTCGAAGAACAAAGCTGGTCAAACGACGTTAACTAAAGTTCTCAAATATTTCACCTTGCTATACTTTCTGCCAGCAGAATCTTACGAATTGTAATAGCTATGGTTTATGTTATATTAGACTGATGATATGAGTCTAAGTTTTGCTCCATTGAATTGGATTGTTATTTATTGTGATAGTCATATTCCATGGGTATTGTGGGGTATGGTTAGGAGGAATGGAGCGAAAAAAAGGTCTCATATAATACGTCTAATGTTATATCAAGTTGATCCGATTTTATTCCCAGGTTGATATATATTCATTCGCAATTTGGCTCTATGAACTGCTGACAGGATACAGACCGTTTCGAGAAAACAGAACATCAGCTGAAATTCGCAAGGCAGTTCACTCTGGTGCACGGCCTTCTCTACAAAATGTGCATGTTGACAGTAAAATGCCGTACTTGGAAGCACTGATGCAGGTACTGTTTTTGATTAAATGCCATTTAGTTTATATTAATACATGGAACACGTATCTTTTATAACGTGTTTTTGAGTCTACTCTTCAGCACTTGGGATCTTTGTGCACGCTGAATTTTGCGAAGATTGCACTTTTTACTCATATGTAGTTCAATTTTTAACTATGTTCTCCAGTGAACTTTTACTGGAAAAAAAGGAGAAACCAGTTCTACTTTTGGCCTTTCCCTGGATGTTTTTTTTTTCAATTAAACAGATTACGATTTATTTTCGACCTCGGTACTTCACATAAACTTTCAGGATGGCGAACTGGTAGCTTCGGTCTCTCGTTTATTGCTCACTGGATTAAAAAGGCTAGCGAATGGAAATGGACGTTTCACTATTGTTCAACTGAAGTATGACGCTTAGTTATAATATTGACGAATCGTAGCGTGTAGTGCTTTTCCCAGCATATGCATCAAATCTTAAAAAGATTGCACGGGTGGTTAATGCATCTTCCTTTTGATTTAATGGCTATAAAGTAACTTCAGACAGTTTTCTATTGTCCGTTCTTGGCAAGTTTTGATATCTTGATTATTATAAGAATCACAACGTTTTTGTGTTTCAACCAGCTTAAGGTTGCGAGGTTTTTTTACAACCTTTTGGCATGGATTATAAAGTTTATTTCAACTTTGTTTGTGAGTAACGCCTTTAGTGACTATTTCGTGTTTATTTTATTTTGCTTTTTATTTTGCAGGATTGCTGGGTTAATGATCCAGAATCTCGACCACCTGCTTTTGATATCATACAAAGGATGGAAGACCCAAGGTTCCTTTGCTTACGTAACAGCTTTCCAAAAGTCAATCAAAAATATTTGGAGCACATCACTTGCTTGCTGCCTCTCGGGAATGAAAGCCAAGGTAAGCTGGATTTTTGTTTGTTGAAAAGTCATGTATTGCTGCAGGCGCGTTAAAGGGGCCTTTGCAACAGGCATGCTTTGTGAATACATCTTGTGGTATCTTTGTTGCCGCCAACAAAGACATGGCACGTGCGCAAGGTATGCTGGTTGCAAAGGCCCCTTTAAGTTTGAAAAGTCATTTTTTTTTTTTTCTTTTTTTTATACATTCCAATAAAAAGTTTACAATACATATTACTAACTACACTACTTACAAATTACTATACAATACTACTAAGACGATACCACGAAGAGCAAAAGGCAATATCTACCCCGCGGCCATTACATAAAGGTAAACTACAGCACAGTACACCACTTTAACGAGACATCCGCCACTGAGGACGTTTGCTAAGGCTATGAAGTATATAAATCTTTTGACTCCAGATCCGGATCCAGCACCAAAACCCCAGCCCATGCGCAACAAGCGTCCGATTTAAAGGTCCGCAGCTGTGGCAAACGTTACCACCAACGATACGGAATTCAGAATCCCTTTNAAGGAAGAGAATCTTTGATATAAAGCCCAACACCACCCCTTTTCACATTTCTTGGATGATTACTTTTGATAAAAGTATAGCCATCTAATGCCAGTCTATCTTCATCGATGGTGCTATCAAGATGAGTCTCGACAATTCCAATCAGGTCATAGTCATAAACCGAGTTGTATGCTTCAATTAAAGAAACTCGTAGAAAATCGTGTGCTGTAATGCTGTTTAGATTCCAACAACAAAAATCAAGGGTATCTGGGCCAGGGTTTGTTTCAACGTCACCACTAAGCAGAATTCTCTGAAAAATTAATTGTGTGTAGATTGTGTAGCATGTCAAGCACACTGTATAGAAATAAGCGAAGGCAAAAAGAAATTGCTTGATAGTGCAATATCTATAACGAGCAGTTACGAGCAGAGCTATACGAAAAGTCATTTAATCGCGTTAAGTCAGAGAATTCGCAAGGCTTAAACTTAATGCAATGTGCACTTCCTCCTGGTGCACTGATAGAATCGCTAAAATTTTTATAAGTTATTGAAGTGAATTTCCATGACAAATCCTATTAACGGCGCACTGTCGTAGATGTGATTGGCTAGTTGTGATGTCGAAATCACTAACAAAAGATCTGGCCTTTAAATAAGTACCGATCCTTTATGCTCTTTGGTCATGCTTTCTTTCGAGGATAAAGGGAGTCAGATCGTTATCATCTTGATGAATTTCGATGTACTGCGTAATTACTGAAGCTTGCCTAATTCTATTCTTTTTGATTGTCTTATTTACCCAATCAGCGCCACAACAGTGTGCCTTTAATGGATAAGAGCTAATCTCTGCCCATTTATTGACATTGGATCCTAAACTTTACGACTTGTGTACCAATTTCTTTCTTATAACTCTGGAGGGATTTGAAATTTCTGTGCGAGGAAATTCTGTGGGATTTTTATTTGATAGAAGCCATATTCAGGCATTTCGAAATCAAAGATTTTAATAATTCATAATTGCCTGTAACCCCCGCGAAAATACAGGAAAAGTTGAAAAACTAGTTTGGTTGTTCTGCTTTCCACCAGAAATCTATTCATTCTAATCCATCCACAGAGTCCAGAAAAAGTCACGGCTCCATGGCTGTGAGCCGAGGAAGGTTTTGTTTGTTAATGTCATATTTGAGGAAGGTTTATCACGTTTTTTACAAGAAATCTAGGAAAACTTTGGGTTATTTTGGCAACTGCAACCAGTTTATAAATTTTAGAGTTATAAACACGCGAGGAGTTCGAAAAATCTGGTTTTTTGACTAGATCAAATGAGGAAGGTACTAACGAAAATGGCATCCGGAGGAAGGTTTGGAACTTTTCGAGACTCTGTCCATCCAGTACTCTATGTATAAGGAATTCTCAAAAGCGTAAACGTTTGGAACGACTGCACTTTAGAGGGCCAGCTTTATATCATATCTCTCGGGAACGTATTTGACCAAATACCCTACTAGGCCAAAGTAAACCCTACCTTACCCTAACTAACCCTACCTTACCCTAACTAACCCTAACTTACCCTAACTAACCATAACTAACCATAACTAACCCTAACTTACCCTAAAAACATCTTTTCCAAAACCTAACCCTAACCCTAATCCTTACCCCATGATACATAACTTGCCGATATTGAAAGCTGGTCTGCTAAAATGCAGACTAGTTGGCGCCACTGGTGTCACAAAATTTTTCTTCAATTTCCTGGTCTAACTTCATCGATACAAATCAGTTAGCAGTGCCTTTCTCGTCGATTTTTGGTATCAGTTTTTATATCACTTTTTCATTATATACGTAGATCTCGATGTGTTACCGAATCAAATGATGAATAACAATGCACCTCCAGTTTTTGGAGACAAGTTACTTCTCTGGTGTGGAGACAAGAATGACAGAAGATTTGTTATTATGGATACTGAGACGGGCATTCTGCAGAATGACATACCATCCCCTGGCCCAAGAGTGTTGTGTGCAGTGATTGTTGGGCAAAGAATCTGGTTGGGAACAGAAGTAAATACAGAGCTATTGATTACTTTAGTATTCCCCTGCTTTAAGCGGTGGTCACAATTTTATGATGTACCGGATGCCAAAAGTATACTGGGTGAGTCAATAAGAACAATCCCCGTTTGCAAGGCCACTGCTCCCTGGATATCAAGGTAATAATATTGGCAAATATATTATTTAATGGTAGACATGTTCAAATCAATTTTAAAGTTACCTGACTAAAATCGGCCACTCCGTTGTGAAATTATTAGAGATTTTCTCTCGAGAAAGCCGCCTTAAGAAACCTTCAAAACAAACCTAAAATCAGGACCAAATTTTTCTGATATTTACAGCCTTACAGCACGTGTTATTCTCGTGGGAGGATGAAATCATCCGGAATAAGATGAAACTTTCATCCTCCCAAAGGGATAACAGGTGCTAAAGCATGTAAAAGAAAATTTGGTCGTGATTTTAGGTCTGTTTTGAAGGTTTCTTAAAGCGCCTTTCTCGAGAAAATCGCTGATAATTTCAGAACGTAGTGGCCGATTTCAGTCAGATAAATTTGTAAATCGATTTGAACATGTCCACCATTAAATAAAATATTTGCTAATATTATTGTCTTGATATCCAGGGAGCAGTGGCCTTGCAAACGGAGATTGTTTTTATTGACTAACCCGGTAGGCTTATTAGCGGGTAGTACAGAGACCTTTATATTCATTGCTGTTAAAGAGGAGAAGCTCCAAGTTAAACTTTGATGCATCAAACATCTTTTACTGTAATATTCCTCTAATTTTCAATTAATGCCCTTAAAAATTGTAGACGTTCTTAAAGGTACCACGGAGAATCCTCATCTTAACACATTATAGATCTACTGTTTTTGGAAATTAGAAACTACTGTATAAGTTAGTTTTTGATACCTTGCTTTTGAATTTGCGCAATGCTTTGAGACTAACATGCATTGAATTGGGGTTTTCTTGCTAATGACATTTCGTATGATGTACCGGGTGAGTCTGGAAAACGTCGGGCGTTTAGCAAGCCATATTCTGGTGAAAAACAAGTCAAATTGGGAGTATCGAAGTTTTATATTGCAGAAGAAAAACTTAATTAGTTATAGAAATTTAGTTTGTTAAAATTGGTGATTTCTTTCCTTATTTATTTGCGATTTTGTGATATAGCCATTTTGGTGAAAAGTATCGCTAGTCAAAGAACTTTCAGCTTGCTAACAATGGCAATTTAAATGACTAGTCCCCATGGGATACAACATAAGTAACATTAGTTTTTCCTTTTGTACTCTAACACATCATGCGTTGTTTTAATTTTTTTGGTAGAAAAACAGTGTGTTTTTCATGGTTTAGAAGACATGAATGAATATGAATCTAATTGAAGGCCCATTTTAGCAATCTTGCGAAACACCATTTTACTATAATCGCTCGTAATTCTGGAACGGAAAGACCGAGTTCGACCAACAAAATGTTCATATCTAAGTTAGCTTTTCTTCTATGCAATGAACTTTAAAGAAACGATTTTGCAAATTTAACTGCATTAATAAAGATTGACAAACACCCCACGTTTTTTCTGATCCACCCGGTATATTGTGAAACCCCTTCAGCACTGTGGATTGTGTGGCTCTTAATTTGAAACATGCATGGCTTGTAGCACTGACAAAGTAATGCAGCAAAGCGATACATCATTATTGATCTTTATGAGATTCATGAGAGAGGCGAGCAAATTTCCAAGGTTTTGTTCAGAATTAAACTTTAGAATAAGAACTTTGGTAAAAAGCTTTTGGCCCTGACCCTGATTTTCTTACTTTCTATAAATGACGAACACTCAGCATTTGTCATCTGAAAGAATGCTATTTGGGGACATTTACTGTATTTTACTTGAAAAGAACAGATTTAGTTTACTTATTGTAATCGTCTGTTAATTCACAGGGCTGCCAGATCGATGTTTTTGGAAGATATTGTTGGCAAATTCCTCGCATACTATGGTCAATCGGAACCAAAGGCCCAGTTCTTGACTTGCTCGTTGAGAATGAAAACCCTATGGTAGAACCCCATCGAATATTTGCCTCACTTGCAAACGGCACTTTGTTGGTATTCCAAAGACAGGCCTCGGCATCTTCAAAATCTCACAGGCTGTTGCAGCGTCTCGAATCACAAGAGGAGCTAGACAGAGCGTTGAATTTAGAACGAAATGAATGGAGTGAACCAACAGTAAGTGTTTTTCATCAGTAAAAGATCTCTATGAAAGAATGGCGATTTTAGTCTTGATGTACATGCTGCTGATGTTTCAGAAATGAGAGGCTTGTAAATTATGCGTGTGTTTGATTGGTAATTCCAAACCTTCCAAATTCTGAAAACAGAAGACTTCGCAGAGACGGAAATATATTTCCCAATCAAACACAACAAACTTCAAACAGTAGGTTTCGGATTCACCACCAAGGTTTGCTAATGAAAGCGAGAATTTCTCCAAAGTCTGCCAAACCTTCTGCTTTTTGGAAAAGAAGGTTTAGAAGGCCTTCCAAACCTACCAAACCTACCGTTTTGAGAATTTCGGAGTCAATCAAACACAAATTCTGAGTCTACCAAGTCTACCGTTTTCAGAGTTCGTACCAATCAATCACACCCTATATGTTGCTATGGAAGCCGTGAACATCTATGCAAAAATATCCATTCTTTGCCAACAGACAGAATTCTTTACTAACAAAAGGATTTCTTTTGATTATTTTACATTAGCTCTTTCTTCACACTAGAGGTTGAACAAATCGTCGGGATGGACAAATTGTTTGGTGTGAAACGGGATGGACACAATTTTCAAAGTAAAAGTCGTCTGATTTTCCGTCTATTTGTTCGTCTTTCGAGAAGATTTTTCGACGATGATTTGTTTGTCTTCAAGGACAAGTCGTCAAAGTCCATCTCAAAATTCACAGTAGACAAACAACTGTCAGACGACTTGGCCGATGTGTCCACCTAGTGTGAAAAGGGCTAATCATGAACAACTGATCACTCAATAGTAAAACAGAATCGAGCAATTGATCAGCTAATCATTAATTAATTAATGCTTTATAACCTTGTTTTCCTGCAGTACCACAATCTTGACAAGGATGTTTCTCTTCTATTCAATAACAGTACCATTGACCCAGTCGCTACATTCCTTTGCAGTGCTCCATTATTGGCAATCTATCTGATGTTTTCATATAGTAAAAACCCGCAAACCGTCTTTCCTCTAATGAACGCCAAGCCTCAAATAAACACCTCCCTATAATAAACGCCTCCCCTTTCCACACAAAAATGGCAATAAACGCCTACCTCCAATAAAGGCCTCCCTCTAATAAACGCCGCACACATCAGAGCGGCGCTTTATTAGAAAAATTACAGAAAGTTTAAGTTTACTCTCAATCCTCAATCGGCCAACCGAAATTCTGAAAATATAATATTACATCAATTAAAAAAACTACGTGGAATAAACATTACGTTTCAGATTTAGCTCGATATTCTTTCATTCAAAACCAACAAGTCTTTCTTGTAAATATTTCCCCTGAGGAAACATCTTAGTACAATTAGTCGATTTTTTAATAAACACCTTCCTCTAATAAACGCCGCACAAAATTCCTTCAAAATTTAATAAACGACGGGGGCGTTTATTAGAGGAAATACGGTATCAGAACCACCACTTTTTGAGCTTAGCACAGCAAATGTAGATGAACGTGAAGTTGCAGTTTTTAGCGCCCAGAGCTGGGATTGCAGAAGTAGAGAAGACCTAAACGAGTCCGCGACCCCTTGTCATGACGCTCCAGTGGTGGGGCTCGTACTGGGATCGAACCCTCATGTCCGCCTGATTGTTCTGGCTGCAAAGTCAGAGGATTACACCACTGCGCCACAACACCTTCATTCTTAATTCTGGGGTATCTTAGGTTCTCGAATCTGGGGTATAAAATTTAAAAATCGTTTGATAAGAGAGCATGTACTGTTTAGAAATCATGTAACTGCGTGCTTTGTGCTTCTAACACTTAAAACGTCTTTCTTTCTGGGCTTATTTGAAGAATATTCAGAATAATCTACTATTATGCTTTTTCNAGTAAAAACCCGCAAACCGTCTTTCCTCTAATGAACGCCAAGCCTCAAATAAACACCTCCCTATAATAAACGCCTCCCCTTTCCACACAAAAATGGCAATAAACGCCTACCTCCAATAAAGGCCTCCCTCTAATAAACGCCGCACACATCAGAGCGGCGCTTTATTAGAAAAATTACAGAAAGTTTAAGTTTACTCTCAATCCTCAATCGGCCAACCGAAATTCTGAAAATATAATATTACATCAATTAAAAAAACTACGTGGAATAAACATTACGTTTCAGATTTAGCTCGATATTCTTTCATTCAAAACCAACAAGTCTTTCTTGTAAATATTTCCCCTGAGGAAACATCTTAGTACAATTAGTCGATTTTTTAATAAACACCTTCCTCTAATAAACGCCGCACAAAATTCCTTCAAAATTTAATAAACGACGGGGGCGTTTATTAGAGGAAATACGGTATCAGAACCACCACTTTTTGAGCTTAGCACAGCAAATGTAGATGAACGTGAAGTTGCAGTTTTTAGCGCCCAGAGCTGGGATTGCAGAAGTAAAGAAGACCTAATCGAGTCCGCGACCCCTTGTCATGACGCTCCAGTGGTGGGGCTGGTACTGGGATTAAACCCTGTCCGCCTGATTGTTCTGGCTGCAAAATCAGAGGATTACACCACTGCGCCACAACACCTTCATTCTTAATTCTGGGGTATCTTAGGTTCTCGAATCTGGGGTATAAAATTTAAAAATCGTTTGATAAGAGAGCATGTACTGTTTAGAAATCATGTAACTGCGTGCTTTGTGCTTCTAACACTTAAAACGTCTTTCTTTCTGGGCTTATTTGAAGAATATTCAGAATAATCTACTATTATGCTTTTTCTTTGTTTTCTGGCTACCTCACTGGCCTGCTTGCCGTTCTACTAGCTCACAAATTCCTTCCAGTAAGGAGCTCACAAATTCCTTCAACCAGCTTCTGCTGAAGGGCAACCCTCCTTAAAATAATTAAATATGAAAAATATGAAATATGAGAAAGGCGTACCAGTTACTTCAGGGCCAGTTATTTCAGGGTAAAGCAAACTAAACCATTATTGTTTTTTTTCCTAGGTTGTTTACTTAGCAAACGAAGGAAAGCCTGCAAAGAGCTTGGTATTGACTAAAGGGGGGACAGAATTGTGGGTTGCATCGGGAAATTGTATCGCAATAGTGGACGTGCAAAACTTGCAATTAGTTCAGCAGATACGAGTGTTTACATTGCATCGGTATAGGATAACTCAACTGGTAACAGACGGTGAGCGTGTATGGAGCATTGATAGGAAATCGACGAATATTTATCAATGGGATGTAGAGACACGACAAAAGATGTTTAAGTTTGATTGTGATATATCTTGTGATGCAAGGGGAGTTGTGTTGGGTGAAGCTGTCAGCGATCGGCTGTTCAACGAGATAACTGATTCCCCACCGATGAGCCCAAGAGCTGGACCGAAAAATGCCGCTAGTGATGGACTAAATGCTATTCCAGAGAGTGAAGAACAGGGTGCTAGCAATCAGAGGGAAATAGAGCCAGTAGTTGCGAATTCACCTGTTTCTGACGGGCAGGCAGCTAGGCGTACAAGCAGGGAAGACATGCCCGCTCCTAATCTTCTAAAGATAAGCCCTTTGCTTGCCAAAATAAAATGGAGCGTACAGCCTTCCTTTCTGTTGTCAAGAAAGAAACGCAAAAGCCCGAAGAAAATGAGATCACATCATCGTGAAGTTGACGTACCACCTCAAACACGGGCAAGATCTGGGGCATACACTGATTCGAATATGCGCATAGGCCATATTTTGTTGGTCGGTGATACATTATGGGTAGGACGCAGTGTTGGGGATGTACTCGTCCTTAACATCCAGCGACCGAAGACGAAATCAGTGGCCACGAGTGTTAGCTACAGTGACACGACTGCGAATATGCCTTTCGTTTTTGGAGAAGTCCTTTGTCAACTATCTGATGAGCAGGGTAAACAGTCCGGGTTCTTAAAAGAGATAACGATGATACGGAAAGTTGGAGAAGACCGAATTGTAACTGCCATGCGGACTGAATCAAAGTTGGACCTGTTAAGAAGTAGGCGTGGATCTTCTACAGAGCAGGTTTTCGACCAGTTTAAGTTGCTGGTCTTCGAAGCATGGAGTAGCAATGATTTCCAGCAGTTTGCAGCTGAATTATCTGCACTGCACAGACTTGAGCAACAAGCCGTTGGCTGAAGGCAAACAGTACGGTAAACAGTAACTCTAATTTCCCTAAGGAGAAGTGAATTTTAGATAGGCTTTGACTGTGCCGTTGCAAATGGGTGGGGGAAATGAGGATGCGATAACTGCCTCGTAGCTCTAGTGTTTCCTGTGTACTGCACTTCCATCTTGGTTTCTTTCTGGAAGTTTTTAAGGACCCCCACAGCTATGTTTTAATATCAAATTTAGGGTACCCGTCCTTGGAAGACTTTGTGGAACTTCAAAGAGCAGTGTATACAATTTTAGTCGTGGACCGGACTTGAGTAAACTAGAAGTAATATTATAAAAATTGCTATTAACTGATAACTCAATTTCAACTCTTGTCGAAAAAAGGAATGACGAAGGATTTTCACAATTGTAAGCCAGGCACAGAGGGTACTTTTTATTTGCAATGAATGTTATTGTTTTTCTGAGAATAGAAAACTCGAAAACTCGAAAACTCGAAAACACGAAAACTCGAACGAACGAAAACTCGAACGAAAACTCGTCTAATTTTTGGCACTTGGGTTCTAGATTTTTTTGTTTCTCAGACGAAAAAGTTCCGTTTCGTTTTTCGGTTCTTCGTTTCTCGTTCGTTGTTTCTAGAACAATTTTGAATGATGGTTCTAACCTAGACTCAATACATGTCGTAGTTTCGCTCTTTGACTGAACTAATAACGCTACAACTACAACTACCTCACTGCAGCGACAACAACAACAGCAATTCAATGAGATGAGATGAGNTGTTTCCTGTGTACTGCACTTCCATCTTGGTTTCTTTCTGGAAGTTTTTAAGGACCCCCACAGCTATATTTTAATATCAAATTTAGGGTACCCGTCCTTGGAAGACTTTGTGGAACTTCAAAGAGCAGTGTATACAATTTTAGTCGTGGACCGGACTTGAGTAAACTAGAAGTAATATTATATAAATTGCTATTAACTAATAACTCAATTTCAACTCTTGTCGAAAAAAGGAATGACGAAGGATTTTCACAATTGTAAGCCAGGCACAGAGGGTACTTTTTATTTGCAATGAATGTTATTGTTTTTCTGAGAATAGAAAACTCGAAAACTCGAAAACTCGAAAACACGAAAACTCGAACGAACGAAAACTCGAACGAAAACTCGTCTAATTTTTGGCACTTGGGTTCTAGATTTTTTTGTTTCTCAGACGAAAAAGTTCCGTTTCGTTTTTCGGTTCTTCGTTTCTCGTTCGTTGTTTCTAGAACAATTTTGAATGATGGTTCTAACCTAGACTCAATACATGTCGTAGTTTCGCTCTTTGACTGAACTAATAACGCTACAACTACAACTACCTCACTGCAGCGACAACAACAACAGCAATTCAATGAGATGAGATGAGATGAGCGTAAGTTGAGGGCTTTATGCAGTGAGGCTAGTTCTAACCTTCTTGTAATGTTTTTTTACATTGCAAAGAGGGGTCATTTTGGGCACTTCAAGGACAGGATGCTTCACAATCCCTCAAAACTCCAACATTGTTGACATTGATTGTGATACATTTACTCTGAAAACTTTTTCAAAACGTTCGAATTTAAGCAACTTAGGACATGGTGTTTCATTTCGTTCAAAAATCGTTTTATTGGCCATTTTGCAAAGAGGCTGTTTTCGGAAGATTTTTCAAGGATAACAAATTACGACCGAATTTTCCAGTTTTCAGCTTAACACAGTGACAATTACACCCAAAATCTTTTCAGAAACTTAACAAATATTTTTACGCGCAAGGAACAAATATCTGTATTTTGTTTTTGGTCCCGAGAGAATGGTTCGATGATGTTTTATTCTGAAGACATAACTCATTGTATATATGGCTGTGGTAAAGTTACTGCCTGTGGACAGGCTTCAAGCTTGCCTTTTAACTGCACTTATCAAACGTGATGGATGAAAAGCACTGGCTATTTTATTTAAGTATTTGTTCATGTGGTTGGAGCCAGGTTGTCCTTCTTTTTTTGTAGATCTGCTTCGTTCAAACCAAATTTTAGGTCATCATTCGTTTACTTGATGTATGACACGGAATTAATTAATTCTAGGAGCTTGCAGTACCGGATGAGTCAAAAAGTGTATCCACTGTTTGAAAAATTGTTCTACAAAAACTATATGACCAATTTGAAAAATTACAGCTCTGTTGCCTGACTGAGGATGTAAATTAATTTTGAGAATTTATTCATAATTTACAATGCACCAACTCAGTCTCAAATCAGTCAAATGAAGAATTCTCGAAAATTAATTTGCATGGGCTTTGGCTAAAACTATAAGTGAGTGGCTCAATTTAATCCACTTTTCAACCATTAAAGTGGTAAAATAATCTTGTTATTAGCTCAGGCATTGCCTCGTAATGATACGGAGACTGTTAGAATGTAATTATGCTCACCCATCAGTGCTAGGCATCAGAAAGCTAAAATCTACACGAAAGAGAAGCGCCCATTTTTCACTATTTTGGGCGTATCGATAAATAGGACTTTTGGCTAATTCTTGATTTCAGAAAGAAATAAGGCACCTAGCATTATGAATAATCTCACAAATTAACTTGAAGCCTCAGTCAGACGATGGATTTAAAATTCTACGAATAGATTCCATTGATTTTCCTGTACGAGTTTAGAAACAGTTGATACATTTTCGTGACTACCCAGTGTATCAATATTGTTGTTTACGTTTGGCAGTGTCTGATAAAATGTATTTTTAACAATGTATCATTGATGTTTTTAATGGGATTGGAATTTATCAATATTGTGGATGGGAATTGGGTATTTTCATAAATTCCATGATGTAACAAATGAATTGAAACCTTGCATAGAAAAGCATCAGAACCCTTGCATAGGAAGGCCTTCTGGCGTGCCTATCGTATCAAGCAACGGCAGATTTCGTGAAAACGGTATCCGTTGATTTTTATTGACGCGCCTGTACATAGTGATTGGGAACTTGGGAACTGCAAAGGAAGGGAATTTCTACAGCAGATAAGTCAAGGTCCACAGAAAATTCAAGTTGCAAATGTAAATAAACGAAGCCAGAAAAGATGTCCTAAAGTGTGTTTGATTGGTAATTGCAAACCTACCAAATTCTGAAAACAGAAGACTTCGCAGAGACGAAAATATACAGTAAATCCCCGCATATAAGAACCTACAAAAATAAGAACCTTCAGGCTGTTTTTCCTAAATTATGCACCTCCTAATTAAGAACCTGTTTCAGCTTGATGGGAGAAATATGTTCTTATTCCAAGGAATAAAGTGGATTTTTTGATTGTCCTTATTATGTTCATATTTGCCCCAGTTGGCTGTTAAAATCTGAACCCTCCCCCCCTGCTATTTGGAAGCTTAAAATCAGTTATTAGGTCCTTGGTAATATTGCCAACAAATGAAGGGGTTGAAAATCTTTTTTGATGATGACTCCTAAAAGGTTTACATAAGGGACCCTTCGAATAAGAACCTTTATACGCTGAAATCAATCCAAGAACCTTTAAAATAAGAACCTAATTCAGCCTGGCTCTCAAAAAGTAGGTTCTTATATGCGGGGATTTACTGTATTTCCCAATCAAACACAAAAATCTTGAAACAATAGGTTTCGGATTCACCACCAGGGTTTGCTAATGAAAGCGAGAATTTCTCCAAAGTCTGCCCAACCTTCTGCCTTTTGAAGCAGAAGGTTTAGAAGGCCTTCGAAACCTACCAAACCTACCGCTTTGAGAATGTTGGAGTCAATCAAACACAAATTCGGAGTGTAACAAGTCTACCGTTTTCAGAATTGGTACCAATCAAACACACCCCTAGAAACCTATGCAGCTAACTCACTCGTTGTGCTTGTGTTGTGCATGCAATACCAAATAGACCTTTTTACTTGTGATCTCCTACTAGGAATCGACCTAGGGGTCTTCAGAATGCTGTGAACGCTTAGCTTCTGAATTAGATAAATAAATGTTAGGCGGCACATGTTTCGATCTATCCTTCTTCTTTCGATATATGCTGATATTTTTTTAATTTTGCACCCGCGCATTTGCAAAGTGCCAGTTTGTTACCTAGATATTGGGGCATCTCTTACAGTATGCTTTGAATACATTAACGAATGGAATGGTCGATCGAAGAAGTCCTTTCGTTTGCAATCGTTAATTGCTCTGTACTGCTAATTGCGTTGTACTGGCTAATTGCTTTGTACTGGCTAATTGTACTGCTAATTGCTTTGTACTGCTAATTGCTTTGTACTACTAATTGCTTTGTACTGCTAATTTCTTTGTACTGGCTAATTGCTTTGTACTGGCTAATTGCTTTGTACTGCTAATTGCTTTGTAATGGCTAATTACTTTGTACTGGCTAATTGCTTTGTACTGGTTAATTGCTTTGTACTGGCTAATTGCTTTGTACTGGCTAATTGCTTTGTACTGCTAATTGCTTTGTACTACTAATTGCTTTGTACTGCTAATTTCTTTGTACTGGCTAATTGCTTTGTACTGGCTAATTGCTTTGTACTGCTAATTGCTTTGTAATGGCTAATTACTTTGTACTGGCTAATTGCTTTGTACTGGTTAATTGCTTTGTACTGGCTAATTGCTTTGTACTGGCTAATTGCTTTGTACTGCTAATTGCTTTGTACTACTAATTGCTTTGTACTGCTAATTTCTTTGTACTGGCTAATTGCTTTGTACTGGCTAATTGCTTTGTACTGCTAATTGCTTTGTAATGGCTAATTACTTTGTACTGGCTAATTGCTTTGTACTGGTTAATTGCTTTGTACTGGCTAATTGCTTTGTACTGGCTAATTGCTTTGTACTGCTAATTGCTTTGTACTACTAATTGCTTTGTACTGCTAATTTCTTTGTACTGGCTAATTGCTTTGTACTGGCTAATTGCTTTGTACTGCTAATTGCTTTGTAATGGCTAATTACTTTGTACTGGCTAATTGCTTTGTACTGGTTAATTGCTTTGTACTGGCTAATTGCTTTGTACTGGCTAATTGCTTTGTACTGCTAATTGCTTTGTACTACTAATTGCTTTGTACTGCTAATTTCTTTGTACTGGCTAATTGCTTTGTACTGGCTAATTGCTTTGTACTGCTAATTGCTTTGTAATGGCTAATTACTTTGTACTGGCTAATTGCTTTGTACTGGTTAATTGCTTTGTACTGGCTAATTGCTTTGTACTGGCTAATTGCTTTGTACTGCTAATTGCTTTGTACTACTAATTGCTTTGTACTGCTAATTTCTTTGTACTGGCTAATTGCTTTGTACTGGCTAATTGCTTTGTACTGCTAATTGCTTTGTAATGGCTAATTACTTTGTACTGGCTAATTGCTTTGTACTGGTTAATTGCTTTGTACTGGCTAATTGCTTTGTACTGGTAATTTCTTTGCACTGGCTAATTGCTTTGTACTGGCTAATTGCTTTGTACTGCTAATTGCTTTGTAATGGCTAATTACTTTGTACTGGCTAATTGCTTTGTACTGGTTAATTGCTTTGTACTGGCTAATTGCTTTGTACTGGCTAATTGCTTTGTACTGCTAATTGCTTTGTACTACTAATTGCTTTGTACTGCTAATTTCTTTGTACTGGCTAATTGCTTTGTACTGGCTAATTGCTTTGTACTGCTAATTGCTTTGTAATGGCTAATTACTTTGTACTGGCTAATTGCTTTGTACTGGTTAATTGCTTTGTACTGGCTAATTGCTTTGTACTGGCTAATTGCTTTGTGCTGCTAATTGCTTTGTGCTGCTAATTGCTTTGTACTGCTAATTGCTTTGTACTGCTAATTTCTTTGCTTTGTACTGGCGTTTCAATCAAAAGCAGAGCAGTTGTTTTTTTTCAAGATCTGTCCATGTTTATCTTAGATGTAGCCCAGAAAGATACATTAAGTTTCAAAGATTTTGAGTTAAAAATCTCACCATATCATTTGTCATATTTAATTCCATTAATTCGGTTTTGTTTTAACCAAAGAAATCCAGTCGCACGCAGGGAATTAGATACACATGATTCGCAATTATATCAAAAGAAAAATTTTGAACAGAATGTTCTGCTTTGTTCAAAAAAAATATTTGCGAAGATGTTTTCCTATGCTCGGTTTCTGTTCGTCAGTAGTTTACAACCTGAAAAATTGTATTTTTTATACATCCTCGTTATTACGAATTAACATATTTTCGAATCGTTATTGTTTCTTTTAATATTTGTACATTCTGTAGCTAGATCTAACACATTGTTAATAGCGCTAGCTTCAATTATTTTAGATTGAGAGATATTTTGCTTATAAAAACCTGACCTTCTTCACTTGTTTTTAGCTCTTACAACAGTTTAATATGAGGTACCCTATAAGAGGTTTCCCTGTTTTGAAAAATTATATTCCAATAAAACTACTGCACCGATTGATCTTAGAAAATGATCTTCCTGTTGTGTGAATCTACGGGCAAATAGAGATCTTGATAATTCGCTGTCAATAACATTTCTGACTGGTATGACGAGAGTATGGCGAGCGAAAGTCGCCAAAATCAGATAAACCCGGTTTTTCCCAGAAAACCCGAGTTTTTCTACAGAAAAACTGAGTTTATCGGAGAAAAACCGAGCTTTTCTCCAGACCGGTTTTTTTCAGAAAAACCGAGTTTATTTGACAGAACATGTCACTATTTGAGAAAAACCCAGTTTTTCTTCGATAAGCCGAATTATGCTGTATCAATTCAATTTTGACCCGAGCTTTGCCGAAAATTCGGATTTTAAACTTTAACGTATAAGACGAAAGAATGCCAGACGAGTCATAAAACGTTTCAAAGTTTTCTTTCTCCAAAATATACCGGGTGTCTCAAAAATGTCCCCCGTTTAAAAAATCACAAAAATTTGATTGTGAAGCCTACCACTAAATTTTCTTTTTGATCTATTTTGTCAGTGATCCAATTATCTTTAAAGATGATTTGTTTTCATTACTGTAAGGTAAAGGTTGGAAAAACCTTATTTTGAGTCACACTCTTTGAGCAACATTGTAAATCTTGCCTAAGAGCCAACATTTTTAGAGTTTTCGTAATCCTCCAAGTCTCGAATTTTTGAGTGCATTTCTTTCTAACATTTATGAGCAAATTAGACGCTTAATATACACAAAGAAATCAGTCTATTGATCGTCTGTACTTCTTTCCGGTATGATGCTTCAAAACCAGGCGGCCCTAGAACGAGTCAAAATTGCTAATTTTTAAACCAATCACAGGATCAGCTGTGCCAGGCAAAATAATTTGGTCCTTGATCTGCTTGCAAAAAGAAGAGATGTGAAGTTTGACCTTGTAATCAAATTTTGGTGATTTTTCAAACAGGGGGACGTTTGGGACACCAGGTACAATTATGCACATTTTATTGCAGAAAGGCTAATGCAGATGAGAAATTATTTCACTAAAAATCGATCATACCGTTATAGAATTATCGTTGATTTTGCAAAGAGGCTGCTTTTGGAAGAGCGTTGAAAGAGCTACAAATTACGACAGAACTTTGGCAGCTTTCAGCTTGAAAATGGCGACAATTACATCAAAGTCAAATATATTTGCAAGCAGTGAACACATATTTGTAATTTTGTTTTTGGTCCCCTATATAGCTATGTTTGCTATAACTGGTTTGAAGCAGAACATTTGACAAAGTTGATCAGTGTTTCAACAACTTGACGCACACTCAAAAACAGCTTCCGGAGGAAATTGCCATTAAATCTAGAACGGTAATACTGATAGGATAAACAAATCTTTAAATGTAAGTTTGCTTTTCCACTGTGAAAATATCCACTGTACGTTGCAATTGGTGGGCAATCAAATCAACTCCGATACCTTATTTGCTCACCAAGTTGTGGTTTCAAACGATTTAATGAATGTTTATGGTGGATTCAGAAATTCTTTTTAAATCCAAATTTTGATGTAATTTTAACTCAGAAGTTACGAACGATTGCAGATCAGACTATGTGGAAAAACATGCACAAAATAATTTAACTTCTTTTAATCCTTCCTCCTAAAATTAAATTTCTGTAAATTCGTAAATTCCAGGGCAGAATGAGCAGAATTTTGAGCTACTGTGATCTTGACGCTATCTTATTGGTCGATTTATGGAGGTGTGTCTATTGCTTTACAGCCAATGAGCCAATGAAGATTTCGACATTGTGAAATACCGACACAAGAACACAGGGAGTCATACTTTGACGTAATCAAAACAAAGTGGAATTATTCAGAACGTGATTAGCGAACCGCAACTTGGAGAGATCATCGTGTAAAATGAAACTGTAATGACTTGCTGAAAGATTTCAATTGCTAAAATGATTAACCTTGGACGCAAGAACTTCATATTTCAAATATATCGTAACCCAAACTGGCTGGGATCGTACGTAACTTCATCTTTAGATGGTAACGTGAACGGGCCTAAACTAGGCCTGCTTAGGCCTACGCAACCGGCTTGCAGCGCAAGTAACCAAACAAGGCATATTTCAAGGAGTACTTGCGTGTTACAGCAACGGAAATCTGATGAAACTGACTCTCATATACCTCAAATTGATCAGACTGCAAATATACTGTTCAAAATTAATTCACATCGTCATGGCATGAGACAGAAAAAGTGTAATTTTGGATTCATGTTTGATATTGATGGTGTTCTTGTAAGAGGCCGTCGTGTTATTCCTTCGGCAATTAGAGCCATCAAGAATGTTTTAAAAGCAAGAGTTCCAGTTTTATTCTTGTCAAATGGTGGATGTGAAACTGAAGAACACAAAGCCAGAGTGCTAACGACGCAATTACATCACAAGGTTGCAAATATTACCCAGGAGATTTATTTTTATACTATTTTTAGCTCTTCCTCCAGAATTTATTATATGGCATTTGACAGGTTATTTTTTATGTGAAAAGGGAGGACGAGTAAGGAATTTAACACATCTGAAATAAAATATGACGAAGGACTCATGGCTGTACACAGCTCAAAATAACTAGAGGGGCAAAGAGGGAATATTTCCTCAAATCAGGTCAAAATTACAGTAAATTTTCTTGTTTCCTTGGGATTTTTAGGGGTGCAACTGCCCCTGCTGCCCCTATGCTGTGTACGGCCTTGGAAGGACTACAAAACCGTAGGACAATGATGACAAAACTATTTCTTGGTTCCTCAGCTCTTCCTTGTGGCTATGTCCTTGAAGTGGCCAAGCCTGCTAACTTTGTCTTGTGCATTTAATTTTTCTGCAATCAAGTTCTAATTCTCTTGTGCACAAAATCTATTCTTTCCATGCACACCAGCAGACTGCATTTTATGTTGCGCACATGGAAGATGTTCCATGCACAATAGCCAGGTGCACATCTTCCGGGTGCACTTTGCAAACTTTTCGGCATGCACACATTTTCCACAAGATTTGAAATTATGGATTTACCAACCAAATAGCCAGAACATATATTTTAGTTAAAAATTCATAATCTCAGAGTGCACCAGAGTGGCCTTTAAGAACTAATTCCTTGTTCATTCCAGATTCATGCAGATCAGATTGTCTTGTCCCATTCGCCACTGAGAAAGCTAGAAGCCCTACACAATAAGCATGTTGTTGTGTCAGGACAAGGACCTGTTGCTGAAATAGCAGTGTCGTATCCTTTCATTGATGAAATCCTCTGCCAGCCTTCATTAATCAGAAATTTTAGTTCTAGTATGATGCATTCAAATCTGGCTTAAAATAACTGTACACTTACTAGCATATTGCCACTGAACTAGTGTGGCTGCAGGGTACAGATTTTCCTGCAGGAGAAAATTTGTAAGTAGATTTATTGAGAGAGACTTTTTTATACATTCCAGTTCCCTCAACTAGTAATTATACGAAATGGAATATAGAATTTAAAATATATAACTGTGGATTAATAATAGCTACAGGACACCCATAATATCCTTTTCACTATTAGGAAATGGTTTCAAAGATTTAAGAATTATATACTAAATAACAGTATTCTTTTAATGTAAATTTTGAATTATAATATATTGATAAATATATTAATAATATATTATACAGCTTTTAACATNTTTATGTGAAAAGGGAGGACGAGTAAGGAATTTAACACATCTGAAATAAAATATGACGAAGGGCTCATGGCTGTACACAGCTCAAAATAACTAGAGGGGCAAAGAGGGAATATTTCCTCAAATCAGGTCAAAATTACAGTAAATTTTCTTGTTTCCTTGGGATTTTTAGGGGTGCAACTGCCCCTGCTGCCCCTATGCTGTGTACGGCCTTGGAAGGACTACAAAACCGTAGGACAATGATGACAAAACTATTTCTTGGTTCCTCAGCTCTCCCTTGTGGCTATGTTTTCCATGCACACCAGACTGCATTTTATGTTGCGCACATGGAAGATGTTCCATGCACAATAGCCAGGTGCACATCTTCCGGGTGCACTTTGCAAACTTTTCGGCATGCACACATTTTCCACAAGATTTGAAATTATGGATTTACCAACCAAATAGCCAGAACATATATTTTAGTTAAAAATTCATAATCTCAGAGTGCACCAGAGTGGCCTTTAAGAACTAATTCCTTGTTCATTCTAGATTCATGCAGATCAGATTGTCTTGTCCCATTCGCCTCTGAGAAAGCTAGAAGCCCTACACAATAAGCATGTTGTTGTGTCAGGACAAGGACCTGTTGCTGAAATAGCAGTGTCGTATCCTTTCATTGATGAAATCCTCTGCCAGCCTTCATTAATCAGAAATTTTAGTTCTAATATGATGCATTCAAATCTGGCTTAAAATAACTGTACACTTACTAGCATATTGCCACTGAACTAGTGTGGCTGCAGGGTACAGATTTTCCTGCAGGAGAAAATTTGTAAGTAGATTTATTGAGAGAGACTTTTTTATACATCCCAATTCCCTCAACTAGTAATTATACGAAATGGAATATAGAATTTAAAATATATAACTGTGGATGAATAATAGCTACAGGACACCCATAATATCCTTTTCACTATTAGGAAATGGTTTCAAAGATTTAAGAATTATATACTAAATAACAGTATTCTTTTAATGTAAATTTTGAATTATAATATATTTATAAATATATTAATAATATATATATTATACAGCTTTTAACATTTTCAATCCTTAACCAAGCAAAAGCTGTGGATTTAAGAATGTTTCAACTGTAGAGGAAATAAGTGATGCTTGCCCACTTCTAGATGTAAATGACAGAAAAAGTAGATTCCATGTAGTAAGTTAATAGTGAATATACTGTATCTTCTTTGAAATTCTAATTTTACACTATTAATGAATTTGAAAGCTGGTTTTTCAAGAGAATTCTTCGGGAATTGTAAGAATGCATGTGGGCTATATACTGTAAGTGCTTTCTCCTGGTTTGGTTAGACACAAGAACTTCGTTATTTGGCATCATGTACATAGGTAAAACAGTTAAAATTATAGGACAGAGTAGCATCTTCTCTCTGTCAATTTCTACTACAGGGTGCCAAAACCTAAGGTCTGTGGAATTCTATGGTGTCTGTAGCAAATTACAACTTGATAGTATTTAACATTTATGCATATACCAGGTAAGCCAGGAAGATATTCTCACTTTTGAAAATTCATAGCACCCACCAAGAGAACTAAATTAATTTGAATGAATCGAATTCTACTTAAAAGCCGAAATATTGAAGTCTTTTCATGACTTTTTTCGCGTTTTTATGACTGCAGAAAATACAGGTAAGTTCAATTTCACGAAAATCTTTGTTGCGAAATGCCTGAAAGAGAGCCTAAAAGACTTGATCAAATTCTATGGAATCTCATCACACACAACAATACACAAGGCCGTCTCCTATGTCTCATCTCTCTCCTCAAGAGTTATGGGAATCGCTTTCCAAACAAATACTGAAGTTTTTCAATCCCCTGGCAAAAAGGGTGGAGACAATATCTCTTACCCACAAAAGCTGTACTTTCTTTATTGTTCTGTGCAAAGAGTTTCTTCACGATTTAATGAAATGTTTTAGTCCCTTTTTCTGGCATTTCGGAACAAAGAAAATTTTGTTTAGTCAAATTTACCTATATTTTCAGTGCTCATAAAATTGCGCAAAAAAATTTCAAAAATACTTCATTTCATTCATTTAATTTTAAAATATTTATACAGGTTATAAGTTTCATATGAAGATATGCTTTTCAAACCGACCTGTTTAAACGAAAACACTAAAACTAAGAACAAAGGAAATTAAATTAAATTAAATTAAAGTTACACCCCCTTATTTGTTGGCTTGAATTAGCTTTTTTATGTAGCTATGTAAGTTGCCAACGTTAAACAAATTGATAATAATAATAATAATTCTATAGTTGTTCTTCGAAGATTTTCAGGGAGGGTGCCAATTTTGTCTCTCTTTCTAGACTGTCCCAGAGTTTGGCACCGCGATGAGAAAAAGACTTTTGGCCGTTGATCGTTTTTATTAACGGTATCCTAACATCAGTTTCTGATGAGCGCAGAAACCGTTCTCTGTCATCTGAACATTTTATGAATAATTTTCTCAAGTAGTCTGGGGCAAGTGAATTCAAAGACTTGTAAGTCAGCGTGGCGGCCTCTTTTCTTACAAGATTACTGATAGTTGACCAGCCGAGATTTTGAAGTAGCGGAGCAGTAGAAGCATCGTATGGGCTGTTTGTTACAATTCTTGCAGCTCAATTTTGGATTTGTTGCAAGGCGCTAATTTTTTATTCACTACATCAGCCCCAAACGGAGTAACAGTAACTCAAATGGAGTTCAACAATTCCTCTATACATTTTGTTGAGTACGTCAGATGGAAGATATTTCTTAGAATACTTAATAAATCCAAGGGCTCGATTAGCCTTGGTCTTGATAGTATCGGTATGTTTGTCCCATTTTAGTTGACTGTCTATCTGAACACCTAAATTCTTTGTATTGGTAATCATTTCAATTTCCTGATCACCCATTGAAAAAGATGGATGAGCATCAGGCTGGCTTTCAATCCTACGGATGTTTCGACAAGAACCTATAATAAGTGACTGCGTTTTCACAACGTTCAGAGAAAGTTTGTTTGCATGCAGCCAATCCTGTAGCTTCAAAAGATCTAAGTTTAGGTCATTCTGTAGGTCATCAATGCTTTTTGAAGAGAGGGAAATGGCCGTGTCATCAACATACATGCTGACATGAGATTTTTGCAGGGGAAAAGGCAGATCATTGATGTAAATCAGGAATAAGAGTGGACCAAGACAAGAGCCTTGAGGAACTCCACAATTTATTCCCTTCACATCAGAGGAAGTGCCATCTATCCTGCAAAATTGTTTACGATTATCCAAGTATGATGTAAACGAGTCATGTTCGAGGCCAGTCACTCCATACATTTTCAATTTTTTTAGCAGGATTTCATGATCAACCGTGTCAAAGGCCTTCTTCAGGTCAATGAAAATTAGACCAGNTGTTGAAGACAGCCAGCCATTTCTTTCTTCATCGATCATGATTCTTTCTTCAAATTGAAGAACAAACTATTCTTCAATCAGCTTTTAAATAATCTGCTTGTTGAAGACAGCCAGCCATTTCTTTCTTCATCGATCATGATTCTTTCTTCAAATTGAAGAACAAACTATTCTTCAATCAGCTTTTAAATAATCTGCTTGTTGAAGACAGCCAGCCATTTCTTTCTTCATCGATCATGATTCTTTCTTCAAATTGAAGAACAAACTATTCTTCAATCAGCTTTTAAATAATCTGCTTGTTGAAGACAGCCAGCCATTTCTTTCTTCATCGATCATGATTCTTTCTTCAAATTGAAGAACAAACTATTCTTCAATCAGCTTTTAAATAATCTGCTTGTTGAAGACAGCCAGCCATTTCTTTCTTCATCGATCATGATTCTTTCTTCAAATTGAAGAACAAACTATTCTTCAATCAGCTTTTAAATAATCTGCTTGTTGAAGACAGCCAGCCATTTCTTTCTTCATCGATCATGATTCTTTCTTCAAATTGAAGAACAAACTATTCTTCAATCAGCTTTTAAATAATCTGCTTGTTGAAGACAGCCAGCCATTTCTTTCTTCATCGATCATGATTCTTTCTTCAAATTGAAGAACAAACTATTCTTCAATCAGCTTTTAAATAATCTGCTTGTTGAAGACAGCCAGCCATTTCTTTCTTCATCGATCATGATTCTTTCTTCAAATTGAAGAACAAACTATTCTTCAATCAGCTTTTAAATAATCTGCTTGTTGAAGACAGCCAGCCATTTCTTTCTTCATCGATCATGATTCTTTCTTCAAATTGAAGAACAAACTATTCTTCAATCAGCTTTTAAATAATCTGCTTGTTGAAGACAGCCAGCCATTTCTTTCTTCATCGATCATGATTCTTTCTTCAAATTGAAGAACAAACTATTCTTCAATCAGCTTTTAAATAATCTGCTTGTTGAAGACAGCCAGCCATTTCTTTCTTCATCGATCATGATTCTTTCTTCAAATTGAAGAACAAACTATTCTTCAATCAGCTTTTAAATAATCTGCTTGTTGAAGACAGCCAGCCATTTCTTTCTTCATCGATCATGATTCTTTCTTCAAATTGAAGAACAAACTATTCTTCAATCAGCTTTTAAATAATCTGCTTGTTGAAGACAGCCAGCCATTTCTTTCTTCATCGATCATGATTCTTTCTTCAAATTGAAGAACAAACTATTCTTCAATCAGCTTTTAAATAATCTGCTTGTTGAAGACAGCCAGCCATTTCTTTCTTCATCGATCATGATTCTTTCTTCAAATTGAAGAACAAACTATTCTTCAATCAGCTTTTAAATAATCTGCTTGTTGAAGACAGCCAGCCATTTCTTTCTTCATCGATCATGATTCTTTCTTCAAATTGAAGAACAAACTATTCTTCAATCAGCTTTTAAATAATCTGCTTGTTGAAGACAGCCAGCCATTTCTTTCTTCATCGATCATGATTCTTTCTTCAAATTGAAGAACAAACTATTCTTCAATCAGCTTTTAAATAATCTGCTTGTTGAAGACAGCCAGCCATTTCTTTCTTCATCGATCATGATTCTTTCTTCAAATTGAAGAACAAACTATTCTTCAATCAGCTTTTAAATAATCTGCTTGTTGAAGACAGCCAGCCATTTCTTTCTTCATCGATCATGATTCTTTCTTCAAATTGAAGAACAAACTATTCTTCAATCAGCTTTTAAATAATCTGCTTGTTGAAGACAGCCAGCCATTTCTTTCTTCATCGATCATGATTCTTTCTTCAAATTGAAGAACAAACTATTCTTCAATCAGCTTTTAAATAATCTGCTTGTTGAAGACAGCCAGCCATTTCTTTCTTCATCGATCATGATTCTTTCTTCAAATTGAAGAACAAACTATTCTTCAATCAGCTTTTAAATAATCTGCTTGTTGAAGACAGCCAGCCATTTCTTTCTTCATCGATCATGATTCTTTCTTCAAATTGAAGAACAAACTATTCTTCAATCAGCTTTTAAATAATCTGCTTGTTGAAGACAGCCAGCCATTTCTTTCTTCATCGATCATGATTCTTTCTTCAAATTGAAGAACAAACTATTCTTCAATCAGCTTTTAAATAATCTGCTTGTTGAAGACAGCCAGCCATTTCTTTCTTCATCGATCATGATTCTTTCTTCAAATTGAAGAACAAACTATTCTTCAATCAGCTTTTAAATAATCTGCTTGTTGAAGACAGCCAGCCATTTCTTTCTTCATCGATCATGATTCTTTCTTCAAATTGAAGAACAAACTATTCTTCAATCAGCTTTTAAATAATCTGCTTGTTGAAGACAGCCAGCCATTTCTTTCTTCATCGATCATGATTCTTTCTTCAAATTGAAGAACAAACTATTCTTCAATCAGCTTTTAAATAATCTGCTTGTTGAAGACAGCCAGCCATTTCTTTCTTCATCGATCATGATTCTTTCTTCAAATTGAAGAACAAACTATTCTTCAATCAGCTTTTAAATAATCTGCTTGTTGAAGACAGCCAGCCATTTCTTTCTTCATCGATCATGATTCTTTCTTCAAATTGAAGAACAAACTATTCTTCAATCAGCTTTTAAATAATCTGCTTGTTGAAGACAGCCAGCCATTTCTTTCTTCATCGATCATGATTCTTTCTTCAAATTGAAGAACAAACTATTCTTCAATCAGCTTTTAAATAATCTGCTTGTTGAAGACAGCCAGCCATTTCTTTCTTCATCGATCATGATTCTTTCTTCAAATTGAAGAACAAACTATTCTTCAATCAGCTTTTAAATAATCTGCTTGTTGAAGACAGCCAGCCATTTCTTTCTTCATCGATCATGATTCTTTCTTCAAATTGAAGAACAAACTATTCTTCAATCAGCTTTTAAATAATCTGCTTGTTGAAGACAGCCAGCCATTTCTTTCTTCATCGATCATGATTCTTTCTTCAAATTGAAGAACAAACTATTCTTCAATCAGCTTTTAAATAATCTGCTTGTTGAAGACAGCCAGCCATTTCTTTCTTCATCGATCATGATTCTTTCTTCAAATTGAAGAACAAACTATTCTTCAATCAGCTTTTAAATAATCTGCTTGTTGAAGACAGCCAGCCATTTCTTTCTTCATCGATCATGATTCTTTCTTCAAATTGAAGAACAAACTATTCTTCAATCAGCTTTTAAATAATCTGCTTGTTGAAGACAGCCAGCCATTTCTTTCTTCATCGATCATGATTCTTTCTTCAAATTGAAGAACAAACTATTCTTCAATCAGCTTTTAAATAATCTGCTTGTTGAAGACAGCCAGCCATTTCTTTCTTCATCGATCATGATTCTTTCTTCAAATTGAAGAACAAACTATTCTTCAATCAGCTTTTAAATAATCTGCTTGTTGAAGACAGCCAGCCATTTCTTTCTTCATCGATCATGATTCTTTCTTCAAATTGAAGAACAAACTATTCTTCAATCAGCTTTTAAATAATCTGCTTGTTGAAGACAGCCAGCCATTTCTTTCTTCATCGATCATGATTCTTTCTTCAAATTGAAGAACAAACTATTCTTCAATCAGCTTTTAAATAATCTGCTTGTTGAAGACAGCCAGCCATTTCTTTCTTCATCGATCATGATTCTTTCTTCAAATTGAAGAACAAACTATTCTTCAATCAGCTTTTAAATAATCTGCTTGTTGAAGACAGCCAGCCATTTCTTTCTTCATCGATCATGATTCTTTCTTCAAATTGAAGAACAAACTATTCTTCAATCAGCTTTTAAATAATCTGCTTGTTGAAGACAGCCAGCCATTTCTTTCTTCATCGATCATGATTCTTTCTTCAAATTGAAGAACAAACTATTCTTCAATCAGCTTTTAAATAATCTGCTTGTTGAAGACAGCCAGCCATTTCTTTCTTCATCGATCATGATTCTTTCTTCAAATTGAAGAACAAACTATTCTTCAATCAGCTTTTAAATAATCTGCTTGTTGAAGACAGCCAGCCATTTCTTTCTTCATCGATCATGATTCTTTCTTCAAATTGAAGAACAAACTATTCTTCAATCAGCTTTTAAATAATCTGCTTGTTGAAGACAGCCAGCCATTTCTTTCTTCATCGATCATGATTCTTTCTTCAAATTGAAGAACAAACTATTCTTCAATCAGCTTTTAAATAATCTGCTTGTTGAAGACAGCCAGCCATTTCTTTCTTCATCGATCATGATTCTTTCTTCAAATTGAAGAACAAACTATTCTTCAATCAGCTTTTAAATAATCTGCTTGTTGAAGACAGCCAGCCATTTCTTTCTTCATCGATCATGATTCTTTCTTCAAATTGAAGAACAAACTATTCTTCAATCAGCTTTT
Source organism: Aurelia aurita (assembly GCA_004194415.1). NCBI lineage: Eukaryota > Metazoa > Cnidaria > Scyphozoa > Semaeostomeae > Ulmaridae > Aurelia > Aurelia aurita. The sequence goes on along the minus strand of REGM01000016.1, from coordinate 1,310,088 downwards.
AAATAATCTGCTTGTTGAAGACAGCCAGCCATTTCTTTCTTCATCGATCATGATTCTTTCTTCAAATTGAAGAACAAACTATTCTTCAATCAGCTTTTAAATAATCTGCTTGTTGAAGACAGCCAGCCATTTCTTTCTTCATCGATCATGATTCTTTCTTCAAATTGAAGAACAAACTATTCTTCAATCAGCTTTTAAATAATCTGCTTGTTGAAGACAGCCAGCCATTTCTTTCTTCATCGATCATGATTCTTTCTTCAAATTGAAGAACAAACTATTCTTCAATCAGCTTTTAAATAATCTGCTTGTTGAAGACAGCCAGCCATTTCTTTCTTCATCGATCATGATTCTTTCTTCAAATTGAAGAACAAACTATTCTTCAATCAGCTTTTAAATAATCTGCTTGTTGAAGACAGCCAGCCATTTCTTTCTTCATCGATCATGATTCTTTCTTCAAATTGAAGAACAAACTATTCTTCAATCAGCTTTTAAATAATCTGCTTGTTGAAGACAGCCAGCCATTTCTTTCTTCATCGATCATGATTCTTTCTTCAAATTGAAGAACAAACTATTCTTCAATCAGCTTTTAAATAATCTGCTTGTTGAAGACAGCCAGCCATTTCTTTCTTCATCGATCATGATTCTTTCTTCAAATTGAAGAACAAACTATTCTTCAATCAGCTTTTAAATAATCTGCTTGTTGAAGACAGCCAGCCATTTCTTTCTTCATCGATCATGATTCTTTCTTCAAATTGAAGAACAAACTATTCTTCAATCAGCTTTTAAATAATCTGCTTGTTGAAGACAGCCAGCCATTTCTTTCTTCATCGATCATGATTCTTTCTTCAAATTGAAGAACAAACTATTCTTCAATCAGCTTTTAAATAATCTGCTTGTTGAAGACAGCCAGCCATTTCTTTCTTCATCGATCATGATTCTTTCTTCAAATTGAAGAACAAACTATTCTTCAATCAGCTTTTAAATAATCTGCTTGTTGAAGACAGCCAGCCATTTCTTTCTTCATCGATCATGATTCTTTCTTCAAATTGAAGAACAAACTATTCTTCAATCAGCTTTTAAATAATCTGCTTGTTGAAGACAGCCAGCCATTTCTTTCTTCATCGATCATGATTCTTTCTTCAAATTGAAGAACAAACTATTCTTCAATCAGCTTTTAAATAATCTGCTTGTTGAAGACAGCCAGCCATTTCTTTCTTCATCGATCATGATTCTTTCTTCAAATTGAAGAACAAACTATTCTTCAATCAGCTTTTAAATAATCTGCTTGTTGAAGACAGCCAGCCATTTCTTTCTTCATCGATCATGATTCTTTCTTCAAATTGAAGAACAAACTATTCTTCAATCAGCTTTTAAATAATCTGCTTGTTGAAGACAGCCAGCCATTTCTTTCTTCATCGATCATGATTCTTTCTTCAAATTGAAGAACAAACTATTCTTCAATCAGCTTTTAAATAATCTGCTTGTTGAAGACAGCCAGCCATTTCTTTCTTCATCGATCATGATTCTTTCTTCAAATTGAAGAACAAACTATTCTTCAATCAGCTTTTAAATAATCTGCTTGTTGAAGACAGCCAGCCATTTCTTTCTTCATCGATCATGATTCTTTCTTCAAATTGAAGAACAAACTATTCTTCAATCAGCTTTTAAATAATCTGCTTGTTGAAGACAGCCAGCCATTTCTTTCTTCATCGATCATGATTCTTTCTTCAAATTGAAGACGAAACTCATCGCCAATCAGGTAGTAAAAAATTTGCTGGTTGAAGACAGGCAGCCATTTTTTTCTTCATTGATAATGATTCTCTTTTCCAGTTGAAGACCAAACTTATCTTCAATCATCTAATAAATATTCTGCTATTTTTAAACAGCCATCCTTTTCTTTCTTGAATGATAATGGTTCTTTCTTCGGGTTGAAGTGTAAACTTATCTCCAATCAGCTAATGAGTATTCTGCCAGTTGAAGACAGCTGATTCTTTTTTTCCATTTGATGAAAAAATTCTTCGCCAATCCGGTAATAAACAATCCATTTCTTGAAGATAGCCAGTCCCTTCTTTCTTTATGGATAATGATTCTTTCTTAAAATTGATGACCAAATTCTTCTATCGTCAGCTTTTAAATAACCTACTAGTTGAAGACAGCCAACCTTTTCTATTTTCATTGATAATGATTCTTTCTTCCAGTTGAAGACGAAACTCATCGCCAATCAGGTAGTAAATAATTTGCTGGTTGAAGACAGGCAGCCATTTTTTCTTCATTGATAATGATTCTCTTTTCCAGTTGAAGACCAAACTCATCTCCAATCAGCTATTAAATAATTTGCTAGTTGAAGACTGCGAGCCCTTTCTTTCTTCATTGATAATGATTCTCTTTTCTAGTTGAAGACCAAACTATTTTTGAATCAGCTCCTAAATAATCTGCTTGTTGACGACCGCCATCCATTTCTTTCTTCATCGATCATGATTCTTTCTTCAAATTGAAGAACAAACTATTCTCCATTCAGCTTTTAAATAATCTGCTTGTTGAAGACAGCCAGCCATTTCTTTCTTCATCGATCATTATTCTTTCTTCAAATTGAAGAACAAACTCTTCTCCATTCAGCTTTTAAATAATCTGCTTGTTGAAGACAGCCAGCCACGTCTTTCTTCATCGATCATTATTCTTTCTTCAAATTGAAGAACAAACTCTTCTCCATTCAGCTTTTAAATAATCTGCTTGTTGAAGACAGCCAGCCAGTTCTTTCTTCATCGATCATGATTCTTTCTTCAAATTGAAGAACAACCTATTTTCCTTTCAGCTACCAAATATTCTGCTATAGTTGAAGACTTCCATCCATCTCTTTCTTCCTCGACAATGATTCTTTCTTCCAGTTAAAGATCAAACTATTCTCCAATAAGCTATTAAATAATTTGCTCGTTGAAGACAGCCAGACATTTCTTCAAACATCGATTATGATTCCTTCTTCAAATTGAAGAACAAACTATCCTCCAATCAGATACTAAATAATCTGCTAGTTGAAGACAGCCAGCCATTTATTTCTTCATTGATACTGATTCTTTCATCAAATTGAAGACCAAACTATTCTGCAATTATTTGCTAAATAATCTGCTAGTTGAAGACAGCCAACGCTTTCTTATTTCATTGATAATGAATCTTTCTTCCAGTCGCAGACCAAACTCTTCTCCATTCAGGTAATGACTAATTTTCTAGTTGAAGGCAGCCATCCCTCTCCTTTTCCATCGATGGTGCGTCTTTCTCCCAGTTGAAGATCAACCTATTTTCCTATCAGCTACCAACTATTCTGCTATAGTTGAAGACTGCCATCCATCTCTTTCTTCCTCGACAATGATTCTTTCTTCCAGTTAAAGATCAAACTATTCTCCAATCAGCTATTAAATAATCTGTTGGTTGAAGACCGCCAGCCATTTCTTTCTTCATCGATAATGATTCTTTCTTCAAATTGAAGAACAAACTATCCTCCAATCAGATACTAAATAATCTGTTGGTTGAAGACAGCCAGCCATTTCTTTTTCCTCGACAATGATTCTTTCTTCCAGTTAAAAACCATACTCTTTTCCAATCAGCTACTAAATAATCTGCTAGTTTAGACAGCCTGCCATCCTCTTCTCTAATGAGCTATTAAATAATCTCTGCTGGTTGAAGACAGCCAACTATTTCTTTCTTCGAGGATAATGATTCTTTCTTTCAGTTAAAGACCATACTCTTCTGCAATCAGCTACTAAATAATATACAAGTTGAAGACAGCTAGCTCTTTTTCTCTTTATTTATAATGTATTGTTCTTCAAGGTGGAGACCATACTCTTCTCAAATGAGCTATTAAATAATTTGCTATTTGATGACAGCCAGCCATTTCTTTCTTAGTTTGTAATAATTCTTTCTTCCAATTTGAAGACCAAACTATCCTCCAATTAGTTGCTAAATAATCTGCTAGTTGAACACAGCCAACCCTTTCTTATTTCTTTGATAATGATTCGTTCTTCCAGTCGCAGACCAAACTCTTCTCCATTCAGGTAATGAATAATCTGCTGGTTGAAGACAGCCAGCCATTTCCTTCTTCATTGATAATGATTTTTCTTCCAGTTAAAGACAATACTCTTCTCTAATTGGTTATTAGATAATCTGCTAGTTTAATACAGCCAACCATTTCCTTTTTCATTGATTATGATGTTTCTTCCAGTTAAAGACAATACTCTTCCCTAATCAGCTACTAAATAATCTGCTAGTTGAAGACAGCCAGCCATTTACTTCTTCATTGATAATGATTCTTTCTTCCAGTTAAAGACAATACTCTTCTGCAATCAGCCACTAAATAATCTGGTAGTTGAAGACAGCCAGCCATTTCCTTCTTCATTGATAACTATTTTTCTTCCAATGAAAGACCATACTCTTCTGCAATCAGCTACTAAATAATCTGCTGGTTGAAGACAGCCAACCATTTCTTTGTTCAATTGCACACTGAACCATCTCTTTCTTGAACCACATCTATTTACGTTTCAAAAGCTTGATCGCCTTAAAGGAAACTGCCTTCAGCCTCACTCTAATGACTTTCTTCGTACCTACCTTCATCACTTACCAAGGGGCACACTCTTATGCTATGATGTACTCTGCATCTTTGATCGTTTATGATTGTACACTATTATGCAAAATCTTGCTGTCTTCTGAGCTCCTTTCTCTGTCTTTCCTTTTGTCGAATGATTGATTGGGCGTCTGTATCTGCTTCTTATAGTCAGTCAATCTATTGTGACGTAATATTGATTGCATACGTCACAACCAGCTTCGTTTTTAGTAGTGCTAGACTCACAACATTCGCTCGAGTGTATTTACTTCATTAAATTTGTTTATGTCAAATTAGAGCCCCGTGCATTAAAACGTTTGAAACCAGTTTGAATAAGAACAATTCAATTTAGTAAAAATAAAACGTTGATTGGTCTATCTGTTAATTTACTAGGGTTAGAGTTACACTGCTTTATCCATGGAAATCAAATATTTTTAGTGGTTCTCTGCGGTATGTTTGCTCGAAAACCTAAGCAATGTGCGATCAGAGTAAGGCTTTGATTTGTATGTATTTATGGTGGCCTAAATTCTTAGTTTCTATTGCAAAATACGTGTGAAAGAATTGTGCCCGATTTAAGAAGCTTTATCTTAATTTCGGGCACAATTCTTGTGCACTTCTATTCATAAAGAGTCAATAAACTTCTTATTTCGATAATGATTCTCTCTTCCATTTGAAGACCAAACTCTTCTCCAATCATCTAATAGAAATTCTGCTAGTTTAAGACAGCAAAACCTTTCTTTCTTGAATGATAATGATTCTTTCTTCCAGTTGAAGACCAAACTTATCTTCTATCAGCTAATGAATATTCTGCCAGTTGAAGACAGCTGATTCTTTTTTTCCAGTTGATGAAAAAATTCTTCGCCAATACGCTAATAAACAATCCATTTCTTGAAGATAGCCAGTCCCTTCTTTCTTTATGGATAATGATTCTTTCTTAAAATTGATGACCAAATTCTTCTATCGTCAGCTTTTAAATAACCTGCTAGTTGAAGACAGCCAACCTTTTCTATTTTCATTGATAATGATTCTTTCTTCCAGTTGAAGACGAAACTCATCGCCAATCAGGTAGTAAATAATTTGCTGGTTGAAGACAGGCAGCCATTTTTTTCTTCATTGATAATGATTCTCTTTTCCAGTTGAAGACCAAACTCATCTCCAATCAGCTATTAAATAATTTGCTAGTTGAAGACAGCCAGCCCTTTCTTTCTTCATTGATAATGATTCTCTTTTCTAGTTGAAGACCAAACTATTTTTGAATCAGCTTCTAAATAATCTGCTAGCTGAAGACAGCCATTCTTTTCTTTCTACATTGATATTGATTCTTTCTTCTAGTTGAAGACCAAACTTATCTACAATAAGCAATAAATATTCTGCTAGTTGAAGACAGCCAGCCATTTCTTTCTTTATCGATATTGATTCTTTCTTCAAGTTGAAGACCAAACTATTCTTCTCTGAGCTATTGAATAATCTGCTAGTTGAAGTAAGCAATGCCTTTCTTTCTTCGGTGATAATGATTCTTTCTTCAAGTTGCAGACCAAACTATTCTTCAGTCAGCTACTAAATAATCTGCTAGCTGAAGACAGCCATCCTTTTCGTTCTACATTGATAATGATTCTTTCTTCCCGTTGAAGACCAAACTCATCTCTAATCAGCTGTTAAATAATTTGCTAGTTGAAGATAGCCATCCTTCTCCTTTCCCATCGATAATTATTCTTTCTTCCATTTGAAGACCAAACTAGCCACTTTTTTCTTCAATGATAATGGTTCTTTCTTCAAATTCAACACCAATCTGTTCTCCTATAAGCTATTAGATAATCTGCTATTTGAAGTCAGCCAGCCTTTCTCTCTTCATTGATAATAATTCTTTACTCCAGTTGAAGACCAAACTCTTCTCCGATCATCTACTGAAAAATCTGCTATTTGAAGACAGCCAACCCTGTCATCTTCATCGATAATGATTCTTTCTTCCAGTTAAAAAGCAAACTCTTCTCAAATCAACTACTAAAAAATCTGCTAGTTAGAGACAGCCAGTCTTTTCTTTCTTCGTCAATAATGATTCTCTCTTCCAGTTGAAGATTGCTCTTCTCCAATCAGCTACTAAATTATCCACAAATTGAAGACAGCCATCCTTTTCTTTCTACATTGATAATGATTATGTCTTCCAGTTGAAGACCAAACTCATCTGCAATCAGCCACTAAGTAATCTGCTAGTGGAAGACAGCCAACCTTTTCTTGATTTTATCGAAGACAGCCAGCTATTTCTTTCTTCATTAATAATGATTCTTTCTTCCATTTAGAGTCCATACTCTTCTGCGATGAGCTACTCAATAGTCTTCTATTTGAAGACGTCCAGCCCTTCCTTTCTTCATTGATAATGAATTGTTCTTGAAGGTGAAGACTATACTCTTCTGCAATCAGCTACTACATAATCTGCTAGTTGAATACAGGCTGCCGTTTCTTTCTTCATAGATAATGATTCCTTCTGCCATTTGAAGCTCTTCTGCGATCAGCTACTTAATATTCTACTTGTTGAAGACAGCCAGCTATTTCTTTCTTCATAGATAATGATTCTTTCTTCCAGTTAATGACCATACTCTCCTGAAATCAGCTTAAAGACCATACCCTCCTTCAACAGCTCCTAAATAATCTACTAGTGGAAGGCAGCCAACCTTGTCTTTCTTCATTGATAACGATTGTGTCTGCCAGTTGAAGACCAAACTATTCTCCAATCCGCTATTAGATAATCTGCTAGTTGAAAACAGCCAGCCCTTTGTTTCTTGATCGATAATGATTCTTTTTTCCATTTGAATACCAAACCTTTTCCAATCAGCTACTAAATAATCTGCTAGCTGAAGACTGCCAGCACTTCCTTCATTGGTAATGATTCTTTCTTCCAGTTGAAGACCATACTCTTCTGCAATCAGCTACTAAATAATCTGCTAGTTCACCCAGCCAACCCTCTCTTTCTTCGTTGACTTTGATTCTTCTTCTAGTTGAAAACTAAACTTTTTCAATCAGCTAATAAATAGTCTGCTAGTCTACTAACCAACTCTTTCTTTATTTTTTCTTCGATAATGATTCTTTTTTCCAGTTGAAGTTCGAACTGTTCTCTAATCGACCAATCAACAATTAGGTCATCTGCTATCAATGAATGTATTTCGAATAAAGAACTAAATGATCTGCACAGATTCTTTGTCCACTTGAAATCAACGTTTCTCTAATCATGTGCTAGATCCCCTCCTTTTGATTCTGGGTACCAGAACCCCAATTGTTTCATTGAGAATTGTTGTTGAATACCAAACTCTTCTTTTTCTTACCAGTTTTCCACCTTAACACATTTAGTCTTCTCTTTCGTGAGACACAGCTATTTTATGTTTAATAGCTTGATCAAATTCAAGTCAACTGACTTTTGAAATATATCTAAAAAGCACTATTACCACCTTTTTTAGCTCATACTAACCATTTCCTTTGTTACCTTGATTACTTACCAAGGGGCACACCCTTGTGGAAAGTAATGATATACTCTGCATCTTTGATCGTTTATGATTTTAAACCATTTTACAAATTCTTGCTGTCTTCTGAGCTCCTCTCTCTGTCTTTCCTTTTGTCGAATGATTGACTGGGTGTCCGTATCTGCCTCTTATGATCTGTCCCTTTATTGTGACGTAAAAATCGGCTTCGTCTTAGGTACTATTAGACTTACTACATTCGTTGAAGTGTTCGGCTGAAAAACTAATCTATGTGAGATCAGAGGAAGGCTTTAATGTGTATCTAATTATACTGGGTCAAATTCTTAATTTCTAATATCAAATAAGTGTGAAAGAATTTTTCCCGAATTAAGATGCCTTACTACGTGACGTATGTATGTATGTATCTATAATTTTGCCATCACTTTAATTACAATGTAAATACGACCTTGTTTACATAATAGTCCCTCCGGAGGTGTTATTAAAAGACCTATTTCTATAAGAAACTTTGTATTATGGTTCTTAATTTTGTGGCACAATTCTTATACACTTCTATCAGGCCCGTAGGAGCGTTTTTGCGATTGGGGGGGGCACCGTCTCGCGCCGAAAATGGGGGTCTGCGGGCAGAAAAAAATTTGCCCTCGCCCTTTACTTTGGCTTAGAAAACATCTCCCGATTCCATTTTTCGATTTATAAAATAAAATTTTTGACGAATTTCGTAGTGATTTTTCTATAAATCTGCACCTACCGGAAAATTTTGAGGGTACACACTATCTGCTTTGGCTTAGAATGCATTTTTTTCAATCCAATACTACCCTGGGAGCCAGACACATATAACCCCAGGGAAATTTTTCTTTCAGGGTGGGTCTGGTACCCACCGTACCCATTGGTTACCCCATAGAAATGGGTTACCCACACAAAAATCGAAACTCGAACAATTTGCAAAATTCTTGCCCCACCCAACTTATACCCAAGCAATTTCTCACGTTTCTCCTCATTTTCGAGAGAATTTCAAGAACGTGAGGGATGCACACGCCAGCTACAACTAAACTAAGATAAGAAATGCTTTTAAAGGGCACTACTTTGGTTTTAGTTGAATTCTTCAGTCGAAAGAAACGGGCACTACTAGAAACGGGCATTTAAAGGGCACTACTTTAAGACGAAAGAAAAAGTGCAACTTTTGGAAACTATTGGGGGGGGCCCGGGCCCGACCGGCCCCAATAGGCGCTACGGGCCTGACTTCCAGAATCAATTCCAGAAACCTATTCTTCCGGAATCAATAAAGTTATGTTTCTACTTATTGGTGCTAACAAAACCTCCTTTTATTTTCCAGGTTTGGTAATGGGGCCTTTCTTTGTTGCCTGGAAAGTCTATACAAGGTAAAAATTTTAAAGCGTGACAAAGATTTGCTGACTTGCAATTAAATACCGAATAATGCTGACAAGGTCGCAGAATTAAAATTGGTATCAGTTGCCAAATAAGGCCCGAAATCATATTGCAGCATATCTATATATGTTCAAATCAAATGTTTCAAAATCAGCACATTTTTGACTGTTTTTATAAATTTGATAAAGTTAGTTTTAGCAAATAACTGACTGCTGAGAGAAATAAGCATCCAAAACTATGATAAAGATATCAAAAATTAAGTTCAAGCCCCATTGAAACAAAGGATCTACCGGGTGTCCCAAAAAAAAGTATACAGATTTGGTAAACCCTAACGATCAGAATTTAGCATGAATTAATCCGAAATCATTTTTAAAACATTACTCGGTAGTTAACTTGAACATAGATATCTTGTTTGTTGACATTGGTGCTTTGAGGGTAGAGATATAAATCTTCAAAGGACGAATTTGCCTCCACCTCCAAACCAGAGCTTTGGCGTTTTGGCCTAAGCAAATTCTTAAAGCACAGCGAATAAGTTAACAATGGGCTTGGAAAAATTTGAACCAGGAGGAGAAAAATTAAAAACTGCACAACAAATGCGTTTCATAAAAATAATTTACGTGACGCTTATCATCAAGTAAACTCTCCGAAGTAAACTTTCTTCATTTTAAGTAAAACAAATTGTGGATATTGCTTAGGCCAAAACGCCAAAGCTCTGGTTTGGAGGTAATTTGTCCTTTGAAGATTTATATCTCTAATCTCAAAGCACCAATGTCCACTAACAAGGTATATTTTTTTTGGGACACCCGGTACAATCTTACGAATTGGCTGCATACTTTTTTCAGTATTACTTTTCAAATAATGGATACATTTTGACTCACCTGGTACATACCCTTCTTTTTGACACCCTCCCGTGCGGATAAATTTGCTAACCATATACCTTATCTTTTATAGAAATTAACTGGAAAGGAGTTAGAGTATACCTCAATTCTTGGAAAACCAAATTTATTTACTTACAAATATGCTGCAGAGGCATTATTGGCACATGCGTGTAGAGTTAACGGTGATGACACTGCAATTGAACATGTCTATATTGTTGGGTAAGTTAATTACATATTATTCCTGCAGGTAATGATCTTTTTGCCATGTCTTGCACGACGCGTTATTTAGGAGCCCCCTCCCATTGATGATAACTCTTCGATCTTGTTCAGTTATATTCGGATAGTAGATTCATACAACCGCGTAATCCAGTGTGGGTAAACCGGGTAATCCAGATTCATACAGACGACATACCACGTGACTTTATCAATTCGCACTCGAAAATCAGAGTTGGGGTAAATGAAGCCATTATAAAACATAGCCTCGTTTTATTAATCGAATTATATCAATTCTAAAGCTTGGAAGCTGTTCAAATCTACGATCTATTCATACAGACGGCATGACGTCAAAACAGCGTTAAAAACACGACGCCATCTTGTTTTGGGGTAAATCTTCAGAAAATGTGTACACGTTTCTATAGGAAATTTGCAAAAGTTGCACAAAATTGCTCTTTTATTGCCCCTTGCGAAAGTGAGCAAGGAAAAGATATGTAGCAATTGTCAGCCAGACCTAAACCAATGAAATAATTGCACGAACATGCTGTTTTTAAAAGCAAAACAAAAATTTAGGCTAAGAAAGCTGTGAGAAAATTGCCTTTGTAACGATAAGTTTGAAAACAATGCCAGGAATTCCATCACTTTTAAGTTGCTCGTCGTTTCTTTTAAGTCAACCCTCCTTTTCGATGTTCGCCAATCTATCCCCTAAAGTTATGGAATGATCCAGACAGTAACATCCTGCCGGTCATCAAGTGCGTATCCTCGTTTGTTTCCTAGTAATTCTATTCTTGCCTAGCAAACGACCAGCCTGTGCTTTGTTTTGTGCAAACTGAGCTGATCGAGAAGCCGTTTTTAGGGACCGTCCGAATTAATCGGTTAACTTTCGCCACAGTCATTTCTGTTAAATAGCTGCAGGCTGTGGAAAAACAACCAATAAAATCGCTTAAATACCGGCACTTGGATGATAAATATTTTGCTGACTTTATGCCGAAATATGAAGTGCCAAATGTTTCGATCAAATATCTAGAAAAATTGGATCTGTTTAGCCGTTATTCGGCTATTCCTCGCCGAGCAGCCGAATTCGGTTGCTAAATAACTGATTTCCAAAACTGCAATATCCGATTACTTAAATTGCAGCTACAATTTTCGGTATAATTCGGTTAAGAGGCAACCGATCAATTCGGATATTGCCATTCGGATTAATGATTTATAAATTCGCAGTAGTTCTACTTGCCATTGATTTGTCCACTCGTCAGACTTGATTCGTTCTTTTTGCCGCCATTGCAATTCCTTGGCAATGCGCGTTAATTTCCTTTAATTTTAAGCATCTTTCTCTTTCATTACAATGCGCGTTAATTTCCTTTAATTTTAAGCATCTTTCTTTTTCATTCGCGTTAATTGAAGTCGCAGACATATAATGTACGTTAATTTCTAGCAGCGTTAATATCGTATAATAAGGGGTATTTGAAGTTAGAGAGCTCATTAAAGTTTTTAAATGGTTAATATGGCGGTGTAAAGTGTAAACCAGTCAACATGGTTCCGAGGGCCAGTTCCGGGATATGGAAACGAGATTGTAAACCAGTTATTTGACAGAAAAGAGTGAGTTTTGTAGCCTTGATGTGCACGGCCTCCCAGGCTCCAACCTGGAACCATGTTGTCTGGCAGAGTGTCCTTGACTAATTTTCTTTACTTTTCGTCATCTCTTTTTCAGTGACAACATCGACACAGACATTTATGGAGCAAATATTTATCATGATTTTTTATCTAAGTTCGAGAGATCACGTTCCATTTGCAAAGAAGATGAGTTATGTCGAACTCCATGGCAACCAAATTCGATAAAAAGCGTAGAATCAATCTTAGTTGGAACTGGTGTATCAGCAGTAGAGAAGAGTCTCCCTCAAAGAGGCATTAATCACCTACATAGAGATACGGCTTACAGACCAGAAATGACCATGCCTACTTATATTGTACATGATGTGTTAGAGGCAGTTAATTTGATACTTCGTAAAGAAGAAGTCCATATAGATAGTTAGTTATGGTGATATAATGTGTATTTTTCGTAGGAAGTGAAAATTTGAAATGCAGTGAAGAATGTTTCTTAAAATTATCAGTAGTTTCGTACTAACAATTACTTAAGGGTTCTTTAGAATTCTCCCAATAGTTCCCTTCATTTCATTTTAATTTTTAATTCTTTAAACACAATGTCCCTTCAGCTACATTGCTATTTAATAATACAAAAAGTTTACAGTTTTATTGATTAAGATAATATAAACACAAACAAAAAACAATTATAGCCTCGCGACAAATGCTGTTCCCCAGGGAGTTGTGTTTTAATTGGCTTTTAGCTCAGCAAAAGTACTTTTAGTTGCTTTTTAGATTAGCACAAGGTAGGAAGCTCCCTGATACTTATAAGGAATTCATTCCAGACCTTAAGAGCTGAATAGGAAAATCCTGTTTTGTCGTGCTCTAGATTGTACCTTTTAGGGCCTGTTCATATGGAGGCGAGCCAGCCCGCCTACCGGGCTGGAGCTCTTTGCCGAGATCTCATCACATCTCTAATTCCAATACAACATTTATTATCTGTTCATATGAGCAGGCGGTCTGGACCGCTTAGCGAGATCTCACTTGAGCACTGGCGAGATCTCGGTAGGCGGGATGAAAGTTCTCCTATATTAACACTCCACCCCGGCTACCGAGACGAAAAGGTCTTTACTGCTCATGCACTCCTATTTTAGACAATGGGCACGTGCCCAATTTTGGCACGTGTCCAATTTCTGTCTCAGCAAGCGAGCTGGAATTTCTCCATATGAACACAAAGTAAAAAGTGTCTCGTCTCCATATGAGCAGGCCCTTGGAATCTGAAGATCTCTTCAGATCCTCTGTGTATACGTCGGTGGTGGATGTCCTGTGCTGTAGTAAACACAGCTAACACAGACATAACTCTGCCTTAACATTACTTATATGATACCGAGCAATATAAAGTCTGTCTCGCATTAGATGTCTGCTGAGGCTTGCGATAACGCAAAATTTCTCATACAAAATTATTGATAAAATTTGCTTGCAATTTTGCCCCACATCTATCATAATCAATTTCTATCCGTCTATCTCGTTGCTCAAACATTTGCTAGGTATATAAAGATGCTGCTATATAATCGTATACTCTTGGAACTTTCATACAGAAGGTTTGTGTCTATTTTATGTTACCATGAGGCTGGATTTCTAGCAAATTTGATCAAGGATTTTAGGTGTGTTTTGAAGGATTTTGAGATGCAGCATTTTTATGAAATTGCTTGTGATTTGAGAACGATACGATCGATTTTGACAAACTAAATTTTCTTATCTGACTTGATATGTTAGCCGCAACGGTATTGTCAGTTTCTAGGAATCTGCAAAATGGTTTGAGAGCTACATGTTTTCAAAGGTCTATACAATTTTTTAACTCACACGGTACCAATTTAACATTGGAATCATTGCGATTTTCCATCAAAACTGTTCTCATTTTAGAGAATTTTTGCTTGTAAAACCCATCGTTATGGTGAGCACATACTTGAAGTCTTTCAAAACCAGATCCCACGGAAACTTGCTCATACAGTAAGTCCCTGCATATAAGAAACGGACATATAAGAAACTGCAGCCTCCCAGCATAGGGAATATTTACTCGTTTATAAGAAAATAGACAGCCTGATTTGTTTGCTCAATTTCTTATGAATGATGAAAAAGCAACATAGTTTTAAGGAAAAGTTAAAACCGTTTTCCATGGTTTTTGCACATGAAATGATATGTAATTCTTTAGATCTTGAGAATCCTCAATTCTTTAGACTTTTCTAAGATTGGGATATTCTCAACTATCTTGAATTTCCATATTGACCGAGGAAAGCATCCCAAATGAAAAGACGGTTTCTTATTGAACATATAAGAAATTTGCCAGCCTCCTTTAAAAATAGATTCTTACCTATAAGAAACTAGACAGCCTAATTCAAATGTTGGTGTTTCTTATATGCGAGGACTTACTATAGCTCTAGAACGTTATAAACCGATTTTGCTGGAGTAGATTTTCTTATATTCAGATTAGCGTTTCCAATTAAATAGATCTATGGCTAGATGAAATAAATACATGTCTCATGATCTTACATGTAGCATAACGTAATTACTTTTCTCAAATGCGGTATATGTATTTCATTTAATTGGTACTAAAAATACTTGGTAAAATATATAACTATAATCTTGATGTAGAGAGATTTTTGGACGACAAAAAATACTAGAAAGAATTTGAACACACTGAGGCCTTTCGGAATTGTGCCCTCATACACTCTGTTGTGGACACAAGCCCGACAGGCCTCAAGTGTATTCAACTATATTCTAATATTTTGTGTTGTCCAAATGTCTCTACATCAAGTTTAAATTGTATTCATATATACATGTATCTGCAATAATGTTATAAATTTCCATATTGACCGAGGAAAGCATCCCAAATGAAAAGACGGTTTCTTATTGAACATATAAGAAATTTGCCAGCCTCCTTTAAAAATAGATTCTTACCTATAAGAAACTAGACAGCCTAATTCAAATGTTGGTGTTTCTTATATGCGGGGACTTACTATAGCTCTAGAACGTTATAAACCGATTTTGCTGGAGTAGATTTTCTTATATTCAGATTAGCGTTTCCAATTAAATAGATCTATGGCTAGATGAAATAAATACATGTCTCATGATCTTACATGTAGCATAACGTAATTACTTTTCTCATACTTGATATGGCTTTGGCTATACTGCAACGATAGTCGCCATTATAGAATTTCTTTCCATATAGAAATGCGGTATATGTATTCCATTTAATTGGTACTAAAAATACTTGGTAAAATATATAACTATAATCTTGATGTAGAGAGATTTTTGGACGACAAAAAATACTAGAAAGAATTTGAACACACTGAGGCCTTTCGCAATTGTGCCCTCATACACTCTGTTGTGGACACAAGCCCGAAAGGCCTCAGTGTGTTCAAATATATTCTAATATTTTGTGTTGTCCAAATGTACATCAAGTTTAAATTGTATTCATATATACATGTATCTGTAATAATGTTATCTTTATATTTCTTTCTACTTGATGACCATGCAAAAATGATTCAGCATAGGCGTTAACTCTTCAAAAAGATTAATTTAAATGGCTATTAACTTTTTCTTTGGATTGAATGGCTTGAAAGGAACTTTACGTACTTTGCTATAATTCTACCTTTTATTTCTTTGATACCTTGATTATTTTCAAATTACAGCGCTTTCTTCATTTCAACTTGTTTGAGATTGTTTTGTCCTCAAATTTCTGAATCATAAACCAGAAGAGCCACAAACAATTTTCTAACCCTCCATAAACCATGGTTTTCTTGAAAATTCCCCCATTTTTCCTCCTTCAATCTTGAAATTACAATTGGGTTTAATTGTTAAAAAGAGGTCCTGCAATCCTTTCATAAAAAGAAAAGCGTGCTAGACTCAATGAATTATTTCAAGTGATTTTAATCTATAAAATTTGTCTTCCTCAAATTAGAGCCCATTCTGTTCAAACGTTTCAGATCACCTCGAGAAAGACCAATTTAATTCAATAAGAACGTTTGATTGGTTTATCTGTTAATTTAAAAGGGTTAACTTTGAAATGCTTTATCTCTAGAAATCAGACATTTCAAGTGCTTCTCTTCCCGTACGTTCGTGGAAAAATCATAATTGATAGTGTTCTTTTGTCCAGTTAAAGATCAAAATATTCTCCAATCAACTATTAAATAATTTACTAATTGATGACAGCCAGCCGTCTCCTTTTTCAGTGATAATGATTCTTTCTTCCAGTTAAAGACCAAACTATTCTCAAATCAGCGAATAGATATTCTGCTAGTTGAAGACACCCATCCTTTTCTTTCTTGATTCATAATGATGCTTTCTCTGAGTTGAAGACCAAACTTATTTCTAATTAGCTAATAACTATTCTTCTAGTTGAAGACAAATGATTCTTTCTTCCAGTTGAATACCAAACTGTTGCTCTCTCATCTATTAAATAATCAGCTAGTTGAAGACCGCAAGCTCTTTCTTTCTTGATTGATAATGATTCTTTCTTCCAGTTGAAGACCAAACTTATCCCCCATCATCTAATAATTATTCTGCTAGTTGAAGACAGCCAGCCAATTCTCTCTTCATCGATAATGATTCTTTCTTTAAGTTAAAGAACAAACTATTCTCAAATCAGCGAATAGATATTCTGCTCGTTGAAAACACCCATCCTTTTCTTTCTTGATTCATAATGATGCTTTCTCTGAGATGAAGACCAAATTTATCTCTAATCAGCTAATAAATATTCTTCCAGTTGATGACGAAATTCGTCCCCAATCAGCAATTAAATAATTTGCTAGTTGAAGACAGCAAGCCCTTTCTTTCTTCATTGATAATGACTCTTTCTTCAAGTAGAAGACCAAATTCTTCTATAATGAGCTACTAAATATTCTGCTAGTTGAAGACAGCCAGCCATTTCTTTCTTCATCGATAATGATTCTTTCTTCCTGTTGATGTCAAAATTCTTCACCAATCAGATAATAAATATTCCATTTCTTGATGACATGCTGCTCTTTCATTGATAATGATTCTTTCTTCCAGTTAAAGACCAAACTATTCTCCAATCAGCGAATAGATATTCTGCTATTTAAAGACACCAATCCCTTTCTTTCTTGATTCATAATGATGCTTTCTCTGAGTTGACGACGAAACTTATCTCCAATCAGCTAATAAATAATATGCTAGTTGAAGACAGCCAGCCCTTTCATTCTTCATTCATAATGATTTTTTATTCAAGTTACAGACCAAACTATTCTTCAATCAGCTTCTAAATAATCTGCTAGCTGAAGACAGCCATCCTTTTCTTTCTACGTTGATAATGATTCTTTCTTCTAGTTGACAACCAAAACTATCTCCAACAAGCTAATCAATTTTCTGATAGTTCAATAAAGCCATCCTTTTCTTTCTTTATCGTCGATATTGATTCTTTTTTCAAGTTGAATACCAAACTGTTACTCTCTCAGCTAATGAATATTCTGATAGTTGAAGACAGCAAGACCTTTATTTCTTGATTGATAATGATTCTCTCTTCCAATTGAAGACCAAACGTATCTCCAATCAGCTACTAAATATTCTGCTAGTTGAGGACAAATAATTATTTTTTCCAGTTGATGACAAAATTCATCGCCAAACCGCTAATAAATAATCCATTTCTTGAAGATAGCCAGCCCCTTCTTTCTTTGTCGTTGATGATTCTTACTTAAAATTGAAGACCAAATTCGTCTATGATCAGCTACTAAATTATCTGCTATTTTAGACCGATAGCCTTTCCAGTTTCATTGATAATGATTCTTTCTTCAAGTTCAAGAACAAACTCATCTCCAATTAGCTAATGAATATTCTGCTAGTTGAAGACAGCAAGCCCTTTCTTTCTTCATTGATAATGATTCTTTCTTCCAGTTGAAGGCCAACCTTATCTCCAATCAGCTAATACATATTCTGCTAGTTGAAGACACAAATGATTCTTTCTTCCAGTTGATGACAAAATTCTTCGCCAATCCGCTTATAAATAAACCATTTCTTGAAGATAGCCAGTCCCTTCTTTCTTTATCGATAATGATTCCTTCTTCAAATCGAAGAGCAAATTCTTCTAACATCATGTATAAATAATCTGCTATTCGAAGACAACTGATTCTTTCTTCCAGTTTATGACAAAATTCTTCGCCAATCCGCTTATAAATAATCCATTTCTTGAAGATAGCCAGTCCCATCTTTTTTTATCGATAATGATTCCTTCTTCAAATTGAAGACCAGTTTCTGCTGGTTGAAGATGTCAAGCCATCTCTTTCTTCATTGATCATGATTCTTTCTTGCAGTTGAAGACGAAACTCATCTGCAATCAGCTATTAAATAATTTGCTAGTTGAAGACAGGCAGCTATATCTTTCTTCATTGATAATGATTCTTTCTTCAAGTTGAAGACCAAACTCATCTCCAATTAGCTAATGAATATTCTGCTAGTTGACGACAGCCGTCCTTTTCTTTCTTCAGTGATAATGATTCTTTCTTCCAGTTGAAGAACAAACTTATCTCCAGTCAGCTAATAAATATTCTGCTATTTGAAGACATTTGATTCTTTCTTCCAGTTGATGACAAATTTCTTCGCCAATCCGCTTAAACGTAATCAATTTCTTGAAGACAGGCAGAGGTGTCTTTCTTCATTGATAATGATTATTTCTTCAAGCTGAAGACCAAACTCATCTCCAATCATAGCTAATGAATATTCTGCTAGTTGAAGACAGCAAGCCCTTTATCTCTTGATTGACAATGATCCTTTCTTCCAGTTGAAGACCAATTTCTTCTATCATCAGCTACTAATTAATCTGCTGGTTGAAGATATCAAGCCATCTCTTTCTTCAGTGATAATGATTCTTTCTTCCAGTTGAAGACCAAACTTATCTCCAATCAGCTAATATATATTCTGCTATTTGAAGACAAATTATTCTTTATTCCAGTTGATGACAAATTTCTTCGCCAATCCGCTTAAACGTAATCAATTTCTTGAAGAAAGGCAGAGGTCTCTTCCTTCATTGATAATGATTATTTCTTCAAGTTCAAGACCAAAATCATCTCCAACCAGCTAAATAATAGTCTGCTAGTTGAAGACAGCAAGGCCTTTTTCTCTTGATTGACAATGATCCTTTCTTCCAGTTGAAGACCAAACTCATCTTCAATCAGCTAATTGATAATCTGCTGGTTGAAGACAGCAATCCCTTTCTTTTTTCATTGATAATTATTCTTTCTTCAAGTTGAAGACTTCTAACTGCGTTTCTCTAATGATATGCTAGATACCCTTCTTGTCGTCTGGGTACCAGAGCCTCGATTTTTGTTATTAAGAATTAGTGATCCTACAGTTGCATATCAAACTGTTCTTCTTCTTACGAGTTTTCCACCTGAACACATTTAGCCTTTGCTTTCGTTATGTACAGCTATTTTACGTGTTGATAGCTTGATCACCTTCAAATCAATTGACTTTTGAAATATTTCCAAAAAGCACTATTATCACCTTTTTTAGCTCATAATAGACACTTTCTTTGTACCTACCTCGATTACGTACCAAGGAGATCACTCGGTAGAAAGTCATGATATACGCTGCATCTTGGATAGTTTATGATTTTACACTAGTATTCAAATCTTGTTGTCTTCTGAGCTCCTTTCTCTGGCTTTCATTTTGTCGAATGACTGATTTTGTGTCTGTATCTGCTTCTTATAGTCAGTTCTTCTATTGTGACGTAATATTGATTGAATACGTCATAGTCCGCTTCGTCTTTGGTAGTGCTAGACTCAATGAATTCTTTCAAGGGTTTTTACTCTATTAAATTTGTTTACCTCTAATTAGAGCCCGTTCTGTTCAAACGTTTCAAACCAGGTTGAGAAAGACCAATTTAATTCAATAAGAACTTTTGATTGCTATATCTGTTAACNTGATGAAACTCATCACCAATTTGCTATTAAATAACTTACTAGATGATGACAGCAAGCCCCTTCTTTTTTCATGGATAATGATGCTTTCTCTGAGTTGAAGACCAAAATTATCTCCAACAAGCCAATCAATTTTCTGCTAGTAAAAGAAAGCCATCCTCTTCTTTCTATATTGTCGACAATGATTCTTGCTTCAAATTGAATACAAAAATCTTACTCTCTCGTCTATTGAATGATCTGGTAGTTGAAGACAGCAAGCCCTTTCTTTCTTCATCGATAATGATTGTTTCTTCCTGTTGATGTCAAAATTCTTCAACAATCAGCTAATAAATATTCCAGTTCTTGATGACATGCAGCTCTTTCTTTCTTCAGTGATAATGATTCTTTATTCAAGTTGCAGACAAAAATATTCTTCAATCAGCTTCTAAATAATCTGCTAATTGAAGACAGCAAGCCCTTTATTTCTATATTGATAATGATTCTTTCTTCTAGTTGAAGACGAAACTTATCTCCAATAAGCTAATAGATAATTTGCTAGTTGAAGACAGGCAGCCATCTCTTTCTTCATTGATAATGATTCTTTCTTCCAGTTAAAGACCAAACTTATCTCCCATCATCTAGTTATTCTGCTAGTTGAAGACAGCAAGCCTTTTATTTCTTGATTGATAAAGATTGTTTCTTCCAGCTGAAGACCAAACTCATCTCCAATCATAGCTAATGAATATTCTGCTAGTTGAAGACAGCCCTTTATTTCTTGTTTGATAATGATTTTTTTTCAAGTTGAAGGCAAACCTCAACTCCAATCAGCTAATAGATATTCTGCTAGTTGAAGACAGCAAGCCTTTTATTTCTTGATTGATAATGATTCTTTCTTCCAGTTGAAGACCATACTTATTTCCAATCAGCAAATACATATTCTGCTAGTTAAAGACAGCTATTCTTTTTATTAATCAATGATAATGATACTTTCTTCGAGTTAAATACCAAAACTGTTACTCTCTCGTCTATTGAATAATCAGCTAGTTGAAGACAGCGAGCCCTTTCTTTCTTTCTTGATTGATAATGATTCTGTCTTCCAGTTGTTGTCACAATTCTTCGCCAATTAGCTAATCAATATGCCATTTCTTGAAGAAATGCAGACATTTCTTTCTTCAGTAATAATGATTATTTTTTCCAGTTAAAGACCAAGATATTCTCCAATCAGCGAACAAATAATTCTGCTAGTTGAAGACACGCATCCTTTTCTTTCTAGATTCATAATGATTCTTTCTCTGAGTTGAAGACCAGACCAAACTATTTTTAAATCAGCTTCTAAATAATCTGCTAGCTGAAGGCAGCCATCCTTTTCTTTCTACATTGATAATGATTCTTTCTTCCTGTTAAAAACAAAAATTATCTCCAACAAGCTAATAATTTTTCTGCTAGTTGAAGAAAACCATCCTTTTTCTTTCCTTATCGTCGATATTGATTCTTTTTTCAAGTTGAATTCCGAACTGTTAATCTCTCAGCTATTGAATAATCTGCTAGTTGAAGACAGCAAGCCCTGTCTTTCTTGATTGATTGTGTTTCTTTCTTCCAGTTGAAGACCAAACTATTCAACAATCAGCTATTAAATAATCTGCTAGTTGAAGACAGCAATTCCTTTTCTTTCATGATTCATAATGAGGCTTTCTTCGGGTTGAAGTCCAGACTTATCTCCAATCAGCTAATAAATATTCTGTCAGTTGTAGACCGTTCTTTCTTCATTAATAATGATTCTTTCTTCCACTTAAAGACCATACTTATCTTCAATCGTCTAATCAAAATTCTGCTATTTTAAGACAGGCAGCTATCTCTTTCTTGATTGATATTGATTCTCTCTTCGAGTTGAAGAGCAAACTTATCTCCAATACGTTAATTAATATTCTTCAAGTTGAAGAGAGCCATCCTTTTCTTTCTTGAATTATATTGAGTCTTTCTTCCAGTTGAAGACCAAACTTATCCATAATTTGCTATTGAATATTATTCTAGTTGAAGGAAAGTGATTCTTTTTTTTCCAGCTGATAACAACACTCATCGCCAATCAGCCCTTAAATAACTTGCTAGATGAAGACAGCAAGCCCTTTCTTTCTTCATTGATAATGGATCTTCCTTCAGGGTTAAGACCAAATTCTTCAATTACTAAATATTCTGCTAGTTGAAGACACCCAGCCATTTCTTTCCTCGTCGATAATGATTCTTTCTTCCTGTTGATGTCAAAGTTCTTCACAATCAGCTAATGAATATTCCATTTCTTGATGACATGCATCCCTTTCTTTTTTCAGTGATAATGATTCTTTCTTCCAGTTAAAGACCAAACTATTCTCAAATCAGCGAATAGATATTCTGCTAGTTGAAGACACCCATCCTTTTCTTTCTTGATTCATAATGATGCTTTCTCTGAGTTGAAGACCAAACTTATTTCTAATTAGCTAATAACTATTCTTCTAGTTGAAGACAAATGATTCTTTCTTCCAGTTGAATACCAAACTGCTGCTCTCTCATCTATTAAATAATCAGCTAGTTGAAGACAGCAAGCCCTTTCTTTCTTCATTGATAATGACTCTTTGTTCAAGTAGAAGACCAAATTCTTCGATAATCAGCTACTAAATATTGTGCTAGTTGAAGACAGCAAGCCCTTTTTATCTTCATTGATAATGACTCTTTCTTTAAGTAGAAGACCAAATTCTTCTATAATCAGCTACTAAAAATTCAATAGGCCTATAATGGTTCGTGAAGTCTCTTATCAAGTGTTGTTGTGTAATCGATTAGCTGCCTACGCAAATCAGACCATGCGAGACAAATTTTCTGCATACCGTATCAGCTTTTATCAATCAACAAACAATTTGATATTTCGACAATTCATTGCGGAAAAGAAAGAAAATTACATAAATGCTACCATTGATTTCAAAGACATTTCTTCAAAATATCAAGCCTGAGCAACAAATTACACAATCCTACGATTCGTAAATAAGACATTTTCTGGCCATAAAAGGGCGTGGTCTTCATTTCAGAGAGAGTAAAGGGCGTAGTCATCAAAAAATTTTCCCCGGACCCCCTCATTGTTCCCTATTCAGCACCCCTCAGATTTTTTCCTAGATCCGCCCCTGCTCATCTCCAATCAGCTAATAGATATTCTGCTAGTTGAAGACAGCAAGCCCTTTATTTCTTGATTGATAATGATTCTTTCTTCAAGTTGAAGGCCAACCTCAACTCCAATCAGCTAATAGATATTCTGCTAGTTAAAGACAGCTATCCTTTTCATTATTCAGTGATAATGATACTTTCTTCGAGTTAAATACCAAACTGTTACTCTCTCGTCTAGTGAATAATCAGCTAGTTGAAGACAGCGAGCCCTTTCTTTCTTTCTTGATCGATAATGATTCTGTCTTCCAGTTGCTGTCACAATTCTTCGCCAATTAGCTAATCAATATTCCATTTCTTGAAGAAATGCAGACATTTCTTTCTTCAGTAATAATGAATATTTCTTCCAGTTAAAGACCAAGCTATTCTCCAATCAGCGAATAAATAATTCTGCTAGTTGAAGACACCCATCCTTTCCTTTCTAGATTCATAATGATTCTTTCTCTGAGTTGAAGACCAGACCAAACTATTTTTCAATCAGCTTCTAAATAATCTGCTAGCTGAAGGCAGCCATCATTTTCTTTCTACATTGATAATGATTCTTTCTTCCTGTTAAAAACAAAAATTATCTCCAACAAGCTAATAAATTTTCTGCTAGTTGAAGAAAACCATCCTTTTTCTTTCCTTATCGTCGATATTGATTCTTTTTTCAAGTTGAATTCCGAACTGTTAATCTCTCAGCTATTGAATAATCTGCTAGTTGAAGACAGCAAGCCCTGTCTTTCTTGATTGATTGTGTTTCTTTCTTCAAGTTGAAGACCAAACAATTCTCCAATCAGCTATTAAATAATCTGCTAATGGAAGACAGCCAGCCATTTCTTTATTCAGTGATAATGATTATTTCTTCTAGTTAAAGACAAACTAATCTCCAATTATCGAATAGATATTCTGCCAGTTGACTGCAACCATCCTGTTATCTCTTGATTCATAATGATGCTTTCTGCTGTGAATTGAAGACCAAACCTATCTCCAGTCAGCGAATAGATAATCTGATAGTTGAAGACAGCAATCCCTTTCTTTCTTTATTGATAATGATTCTTTCTTCAAGTTGAATACCAAACTGTTACTCTCTCATCTATTGAATAATCTGCTATTTGAAGTCAGCAAGCCATTTCTTTCTTGATTGAATTGATAATGATTTTTCTTCCAGTTGAAGACAAAACTTATCTCCAATCAGCAAATAAATGTTCTGCCAGTTGAAGACAGCTATCCATTTCTTCCTTTATCCATAATGATTCTTTCTTCCTGTTTATGTCAAAATAATTCTTTACCAATCAGATAATAAGTATTCCATTTCTTGATGACTTACAGCCCTTTCTTTCTTCATTGATAATGATTCTCTCTTCCAGTTAAAGACCAACCTATTCTCCAATTATCGAATAGATATTCTGCTACTTGATGGCAACAATCCTATTCTCTCTTGATTCATAATGATGCTTTCTGTGAGTTGAAGACCAAACCTATCTCCAATCAGCTAATAGATAATCTGCTAGTTGAATACAGCAAGCCCTTCTTTCTTTATTGATTATGATTCTTTATTCAAGTTACAGACAAAACTATTCTTCAATCAGCTTCTAAATAATTTGCTAGCTGAAGATAGCCATCCTTTTCTTTCTACATTGATAATGATTCGTTCTTCCAGTTGAAGAACAAACTTATCTCCAATCAGCTAATCAATATTCTCCTAGTTGAAGACGGCAAGCCCTTTCTTTCTTGATTGATAATGATTCTTTCTTCCAGTTGGAGACCAAATTTATCTCCAATCAGATAATAAATATTCTGCTGGTTGAAGACAAATGATTCTTTGTTCCATTTGATGGCAAAATTCTTGGCCAATCCGCTAATAAATAATCCATTTCTTGAAGATAGCCAGTCCCTTCTTTCTTTATCGATGATGATTCTTTCTTCAAATTGAAGCCCAAATTCTTCTATCATCAGCTACTAAATAATCTGCTAGTTTACGAAAGATATCTTTTCTATTTTCATTGATAATGATTCTATCTTCAAGTTGAAGACTTATAACTGCGTTTCTCTAATGATATGCTAGATTCCCTTCTTGTCGTCTGGGTACCAGAGCCTCGATTGTTGTTATTAAGAATTAGTGATCCCACAGTTGCATACCAAACTACTCTTCTTGTTACCAGTTTTTCACCTGAACACATTTAGCCTTCGCTTTTGTAAGGCACAGCTATTTTATGTTTTAATATAGCTTGATCACCTTCAAGTCAATTGACTTNAGAATTAGTGATCCCACAGTTGCATACCAAACTACTCTTCTTGTTACCAGTTTTTCACCTGAACACATTTAGCCTTCGCTTTTGTAAGGCACAGCTATTTTATGTTTTAATATAGCTTGATCACCTTCAAGTCAATTGACTTTTGAAATATATCCAAAAAGCACTATCATCACCTTTATTAGCTCATAATAGCCACTTTCCTTGTACCTACCTCGATTACTTACCAAGGAGATCACTCGGTAGAAAGTCATGATATACGCTGCATCTTGGATAGTTTATGATTTTACACTAGTATTCAAATCTTGCTGTCTTCTGAGCTCCTTTCTCTGGCTTTCATTTTGTCGAATGATTGATTTTGTGTCTGTATCTGCTTCTTATAGTCAGTTATTCTATTGTGACGTAATATTGATTGAATACGTCATGGTCCGCTTCGTCTTTGGTAGTGCTAGACTCAATGAATTCTTTCAATTGATTTTACTCTATAAAATCTGTTTTCCTCCTTCTGTTCAAACGTTTCAGGTCAGGTTGAGAAAGACCAATTTAATTCAATACGAAAGTTTGATTGGTTTATCTGTTAATTTAAAAGGGCTAACTTTCAAATGCTTTATCTCTAGAAATCAGATATTTCAAGTGCCTCTCTTCCCGTACGTTCGTGGCAAAATGATCATTGATAACGTTTATTTGTCCAGGTAAAATTAAACGATTCTCCAATCAGCTAATATATATTCTGCTAGTTCAAGACTGCTATCCTTTTCTTTCCTCGGTGACAATGATTCTTTCTTGCAGTTGCAGACCAAACTTCTCTCCAATCATCTAATAAATATTCTGCTAGTTGAACTTCAAATTGAAGACCAAATTCTTCTATCATCAGCTACAAAAATAATCTACTTGTTTAAGACAGCCAGCCTTTTCTATTTTCCTTTCTTAATGATTCTTTCTTCCAGTTGAAGACCAAACTTATCTCCCATCATCTAATTATTCTGCTAGTTGAAGAAAGCCAGCCCTTTATTTCTTCATTGATAATGATTCTATCTTCCAGTTGAAGACACAACTTATCTCCAATCAGCTATTAGATAATTTGCTAGTTGAAGATAGCAAGCCCTTTCTATCTTCGTTGATAATGCTTCTTTCTTCAAGTTGAGGACCAAATTCTTCTATAATCAGCTACTAAATATTCTGCTAGTTGAAGACAGCCAGCCATTTCTTTCTTCATCGATAATGATTCTTTCTTCCAGTTAAATACCAAACTATTCTCCAATCAGCGAATAGATATTCTGCTGGTTGAAAACACCCATCCTTTTCTTTCTTGATTCATAATGATGCTTTCTCTGAGATGAAGACCAAACTTATCTCTAATCAGCTAATAAATATTCTTCTTGTTGAAAACAAATGATTCTTTCTTCCAGTTGATGACGAAATTTATCCCCAATCAGCAAGTAAACAATTTGCTAGTTGAAGACAGCAAGCCCTTTCTTTCTTCATTGATAATGACTCTTTCTTCAAGTAGAAGACCAAATTCTTCTATAATCAGCTACTAAATATTCTGCTAGTTGAAGACAGCCAGCCATTTCCTTCTTCATCGATAATGCTTCTTTCTTCAAGTTGAGGACCAAATTCTTCTATAATCAGCTACTAACTATTCTGCTAGTTGAAGACAGCCAGCCATTTCTTTCTTCATCGATAATGATTCTTTCTTCCAGTTGATGACAAAATTCTTCGCCAATCCGCTAATAAATACTCCATTTCTTGAAGATAGCCAGTCCCTTCTTTCTTTATCAATAATGATTCTTTCTTAAAATTGAAGACCAAATTCTTCTAACATCAGCTACTAAATAATCTGCTAGTTGAAGACAGCCAGCCATTTCTTTCTACATTGATAATGATTCGTTCTCCCAGCNACGAAATTTATCCCCAATCAGCAAGTAAACAATTTGCTAGTTGAAGACAGCAAGCCCTTTCTTTCTTCATTGATAATGACTCTTTCTTCAAGTAGAAGACCAAATTCTTCTATAATCAGCTACTAAATATTCTGCTAGTTGAAGACAGCCAGCCATTTCCTTCTTCATCGATAATGCTTCTTTCTTCAAGTTGAGGACCAAATTCTTCTATAATCAGCTACTAACTATTCTGCTAGTTGAAGACAGCCAGCCATTTCTTTCTTCATCGATAATGATTCTTTCTTCCAGTTAAATACCAAACTATTCTCCAATCAGCGAATAGATATTCTGCTAGTTGAAAACACCCATCCTTTTCTTTCTTGATTCATAATGATGCTTTCTCTGAGATGAAGACCAAACTTATCTCTCATCAGCTAATAAATATTCTTCTAGTTGAAGACAAATGATTCTTTCTTCCAGTTGATGACGAAATTCATCCCCAATCAGCAATTAAATAATTTGCTAGTTGAAGACAGCCAGCCATTTCTTTCTTCGTCGATAATGATTCTTTCTTCCTGTTCATGTCAAAATTCTTCACCAATCAGCTAATAAATATTCCATTTCTTGATGACATGCAGCCCATTCTTTCTTCGTTGTTAATGATTCTTTCTTCAAGTTGGAGACAAAACTCATCCCCAATCAGCTAATGATATTCTGCTAGTTGAAGACAGCAAGCCCTTTTTTCTTGATTGATTGATTGATAATGATTCTTTCTTCCAGTTGAATACAATACATATTCCCAATCAGCTAATAAACATTCTGCTCGTTGTAGACAAATGATTCTTTCTTCCAGTTGAAGACAAAATTCTGTGCTGATCAAATAATAAATAATCTATTTCTTCAAGATAGGCAATCCCTTCTTTCTTTATCAATAATGATTCTTTCTTAACATTGAAGACCACATTCTTCTACCATCAGCTACTAAATAATCTGTTAGTTGAAGACAGCCAGCTATCTCTTTCTACATTGATAATGATTCTTTCTTCCAGTTGAAGACTAAACTCAACTTCAATCAGCGTAAATAAGTTGATAGTTGAAGACAGGCAGCAATCTCTTTTTGCATTGATTATGATTCTTTCTTCAAGTTGAAGACCAAACTTATTTCCAATCAGCAAATAAATATTCTGCTAGTTGAATACAGCAAGTCCTTTCTTTCTTGATTGATAATGATTCTTTCTTCCAATTGAAGACCATACTTATTTCCAATCAGCAAATAGATATTCTGCTAGTTGAAGACAGCCATCCTTTTTTTCTTCACTTATATTGAGTCTTTCTTCCAGTTGAAGACCAAACTTATCCATAATTTGCTATTGAATATTATTCTAGTTGAAGGAAAATGATTCTTTTTTTTCCAGCTGATAACAACACTCATCGCCAATCAGCCCTTAAATAACTTGCTAGATGAAGACAGCAAGCCCTTTCTTTCTTCATTGATAATGATTCTGTCTTCAAGTTACAGACCAAACTTATCTCCAACAATTTAATAAATATTCTGCTTGAAGAAAGCAATCCTTTTCTTTCTTTATCGATATTGAATCTTTCTTCCAGTTGAAGACGAAACCTATCTCCAGTAATAAACAGTAAGCTCATACTAACCACTTGCTTTGTACCTACCTTGAATACTTACCAAGGGGCACTCCCTTATGGAAAGTAATGATATACTCTGTATCTATATCTTTGATCTTTTATGATTTTAACCCATTTTACAAAATCTAGCTTTCTTCTGCGCTCCTCTCTCATTTCCTTTTGTCGAATGATTGACTGGGTGTCCATATCTGCTTCTTATGATCTGTCCCTCTATTTTGACGTAATATCGATTGCATACGTCACAATTGGCTTCGTCTTAGGTACTGTTAGACTTACTACATTCGTTGAAGTGTTTTCACTCCATTAATTTTGTCTACGTCAAATTAGAGCATCGTCCGTTCAAATGTTTCAAACCAGTTTGAGTAAGAACAATTCAATTCAATAAGAACATTTGATTGATTTATCTGATAATTTAATAGTGTTAGATTTAAACTGTTTGATCTCCAGAAATCCGATATTTGAAGTGCTTCTCTCCGGTAAATTCGGCCGAAAACCTAATCTATGTGAGATCAGAGGAAGGCTTTAATGTGTATCTAATTATTCTGGGTCAAATTCTTAATTTCTAGTAAAAAATAAGTGTGAAGGAATTGTGACCGAATCAAGATGCCCTACGACGTTATTTATTTATTTATGTATGTATGTATGTATGTATGTATGTATGTATGTATGTATGTATGTATGTATGTATGTATGTATGTATGTATGTATGTATGTATGTATGTATGTATGTATGTATGTATGTATGTATGTATGTATGTATGTATGTATGTATGTATGTATGTATGTATGTATGTATGTATGTATGTATGTATGTATGTATGTATGTATGTATGTATGTATGTATGTATGTATGTATGTATGTATGTATGTATGTATGTATGTATGTATGTATTTATTTATGTATGTATGTATGTATGTATGTATGTATGTATGTATGTATGTATGTATGTATGTATGTATGTATGTATGTATGTATGTATGTATGTATGTATGTATGTATGTATGTATGTATGTATGTATGTATGTATGTATGTATGTATAATTTTGTCATCAAATTATTTACAATATAAATTAAAGATAAAGAATCTGATCTAATTACAGGTACACAAAATTTACAGGCAAAGGCTGTAGGCTTTGCTTTTTCGGAAAAATCGGCCTCTTTTGAAAATCTTATATTAAGACTCTTACTTATGTCTTGATGGCTGGTAGAATGTTAAGCTCCAAATGGATGGCTATTGGAAACTTAAGCTTCAATCCAATGGGAGAAGGGAAAAGAGTGGAAATGGACTTGAAATGCCATGTGCTTATATTTTTAAGGAACCAAAGGAAACTATGCAAAAAGGAGAGCTGGTGATACGAGATTACTTAGAAAGAATTAATTAAAACCAGTGTAAATAATGTATCATCTTCGTATATAAGGACACTGTCCTGATATGAGTGGTGCGTGGTGCCCTTATGTCCGCGTCTATACGGTACTCGTGTCTTCTTTTAGCACACCCATTTTACTTGTAGGTAAAAAGTTTGTCCTTCACACAGAATTTGAGGAATCCCATGCGGTTTTTATTGCGGGGGAGCCGCAATAATATTCGAGTTGAATCAGATCAATTTGAGAGATGGATGCGGGGGTCAAACGTCAAACGTGTCAACGTCAAAGGCAGTGGTAACAAAGCGCTCTTAGACTACGTTCACACGATGCCGTCACAATTTGAAAACAGTGAAAAATGTGACGGATAGGCCTCCCGTTCACACGAAAACGGCACACTTTTTTACGGCAGATTTTGAAAACGGTAGATTTTGAAAACGGAACTCTAACCGGCATATTTTGAAAACCGCATCATGTGAACACTTGAAAACCATGAAAACGGAACATTTTTCAACGCTTTCAAAACGAGGCTGATCGATTCTTAAGGTCTGGGTACATTTCTTTGGCGTCAAATCCATGGGGAGATTGCAACAAGCTTGTTACCGTCAAATTTCCTACCGTTTTCAAATTGTGCCGGTATCGTGTGAACGATTGCTAAAATTTTGCTACCGTCACATTTTTCACCGTTTTCAAAATGTGCCAGCATCGTGTGAACGTAGTCTAAATCTGTCTCTTGTTTTGTGGAATTTTTCTTTGTCTGATTTCAGTTGTGGTGACGAAACAACTTTCATGTGTGATTGAAATTTTTGATTCCAAATGAACAATGATGTGAGTA
The DNA here is from genome assembly GCA_004194415.1 of Aurelia aurita. Classification (NCBI taxonomy): domain Eukaryota; kingdom Metazoa; phylum Cnidaria; class Scyphozoa; order Semaeostomeae; family Ulmaridae; genus Aurelia; species Aurelia aurita. The sequence goes on along the minus strand of REGM01000016.1, from coordinate 1,278,920 downwards.
GTACCTGAAAGATTTTTGAGAGCTTTTGATGTCAACAGAACTGACTGCACTGCAAGAACGAGTTGTTTGCAAGACGGCCATCTACCTTGTAATGCCAACAGAAATAGAAATGCCTGTTATTTACTGCTGTTCCATAATTTGCTTCTATTTTGTTCCAATGCTCAAAACGTCGAACTCACTAACTGTTGTTATTTCTAGTTTTATTAAATATTTTCGGCCTTGACTGATCGAAAATGGAAAGCATTAAGCTACGGGTGCCGTAGTTGTCCGCCCCTGTTAGTGGTATATAGAGAAAAACAAAATAATATAAACCTGCTCAAAATTCCAATCACAAATTTAAATTTCCTGGTAACGAATAAAACCTTCTGTCGTTCTTTTATCTCATCTTGACTTTTTGTTATCGCTTGACGCTCCTTCTCATCGATAGTCAATAAGCTATTAGACAATCGCTTTAGCGTATGGACCAAGAGGTTAATACGTATAATCAACAGCTGGACGAAAAAATAATAGTAAGATGAACTCTACTTCGCAACGAATTTTTGTTGGGTTGACAATAACATCTTTCTTATTAACCTGTTATTATTTTGTGGATTATTCGAGACTAACGAAGACGCGATTTAAACTGAAAAGTAGAAACGATCTTCTGAGTAATACGAATTTTGAAGCAAACTCTGGATCCGTTTCATCTCAAGACGATTGGAAAATTGTTGCAGCTCATCTTAAAAAAGTTGAAGAAATGTTGCTGGCAAAACTAAAAGAGAAAGCAGCTTTGAAGAGTAAAGATGACAAGCGAGGTACAACACTTCCAGATACAACGGCCATTAGAACGAGGGAAGATTTGCTTTTGAAGAATTCGCAATTGAGAAATTCGCAAGTTTTATCAACACAAAGCAGTAACGGTGAGTCTTTATCAAACACAAAAATTGAAACTTCGTCCAAAAAGATTAAACAAAACGTAAACAAAATTAAACCACGCAACAAGAAAATGGATGCCAACGGAAACTTTGAAAATGCTTCGAACCAGAAATTCAACAATCACACGAGAAGAAAGGTAATCTTGATTTTAGCTCAAGGGAGGTCTGGAACAAGCCTGCTTGGGGACTTGTTTGATCGTGATAAAAATGCTTTTTATATGTTCGAGCCGTTACTTGTCATCGAGAGGCTGAATGGAATCATTCATTTTGAGCTGGAAGATGAAAATGCAGAAAGATTTTACAACAACGAATCTAAAGCATTACTAACGGGTTTAATGAATTGTCGACCAAATACCGCCTTTGAGAAATATATGAAAAATTATGATGATTATGGCTCAAGAACAAGGACATCAGCATTTTGGCGTAAACCATTCTGTAAAGAATATGCAAAGCAATGTCGTAGAATGGAAGGCAGTTTAGTTGAAATGTTATGCCGAAATCTAACGAACTATACAGTCATTAAAGAACTTGAATTTCGTATTCCAAATTGGAATATGAAAATGTTGATAGAACTGGCAAACAGTTTGGGCGTTGATTTAAAAGTGATCCATTTAGTTCGGGATCCAAGAGCGTATTTATCATCTCAAATGAAACTTGATTGGTTTTTTGACAATACTAACATCACAACAAGAAAAACAGATTTGTATACAAGCAGTCGGTGTGAAGAAACACTGAGATATATCAAAGAATTTGAAAAGAATAAAGAACAATATGAAGGCAAAATGAGATATTTTCTTCTTCGATATGAAGATCTCCTTGACAACCCAACGCTTTATCTCAAGAAATTAGCAGATTTTACTGAACTTGACTTTTACAATCGATCAATTTCTTGGTTTCAAGAAGTGACAACTAAGAAAGGCAGCGGATACTCAAATCGCTACCAAAATGGTCCAAGGAATGCAACATTAGTGAAAACTGCATGGAAAAAGCATATCAGCAGGAAATTGATGCATGCAATTAGGAGGCATTGCTCTCAACTGATGAAACGACTGGGATATTTAATAGGAGCAAGTGATGAAGAAGCAAGGAAAGACACTTTCAAGACACTGATTAATTTTAATGAACTAGAAATTTGAAACATTGAAAAAGACCCAAATTCTGCTTTTTTTTGCAAATTAATTAAAAGACACAATCTGAAATCATTGCTATTGAATAAGCTTTTGTTGGGTGTCAAAAATGCTTTCCATAGCGTCTAGGAAGTTGCCATTTTTACTTAGTTGCCTTTGCCGAAGATTTGACTGGTCTCGTCATCCAGTACATTTGGCTTTGTTTCCCGAATTAATAAAGACACTATCCGCAATCATTATTGAATAAAGTTAAGCTCACTATCAAAATTGCTCTCCGTAGGAGCTAGGAAAGTTGCAGCACTAGTGAAGCGAGCACTTTCACTTCATAGTCCTTGTCGAACATTTAACATGCCTCGTTATCCAGTATTTGTTTGCGACTTAATCAAAAACCTGAAATCATTAGTGAATAAACTTAAGCTCGCTGTCAAAATTGCTCTCCGTAGGAGCTAGGAAAGTTGCATCGCGAGTGAAGCGAGCACTTTCACTTCATAGTCCTTGCCAAACATTAAAATTTTTTTTTTGGACAGTATAGATGAGTAAGAAAATAAAATACAAGTGATACTGTTCATGTTCTCCAGGGTTGTTAGTCCAGTATTGTTTGCTATCACTTTTGGTCGTAACTGTCCTGTCGTGTGTCTGTCATATCTATGCAAAAGGCTGTTAGGCCAATTTATATTGTGTTGATTTCTCACAGTGTTTTGAAATGGAGAATTGAGACATTTTGTAATAATATTTTTAGGATATATACTTAAAGGTAAACTCACGCTTTTCCTGACCTTGGATTTCTGTTGTGTAGTGCAAGAGTCGAGCTATGGGGGTCTCCGACCTATTGGCTACAACAATAATCACAGTGTGTACATACTTTTCTGATTCTCTGCTATCATCACGTCTAAAAAATCTCATATTTATCTAAAATTGCTGTCTAAAAGTCAGATGTCATAGAAATTGGAAAACATGGCAAAGGCACAGGACGGGGATGCCCCTAGCTTCAACTAAACGGAACCCAGTGTTAGCCAAGTGTAAAGGCTCTTAGTTGAACCCCCGGAAGGTCGAAGCTAGGAGAGCAACTAATTATCACTTTGATACAATAAATGCTGCATCGTTCCACCGTTTTAAACTGATTGACTGCATTTTAATCAGGCTGAATTAATCAGTATTTGAAGCCAATTGACGATCACAAAATGCAGCAGAAAAAATTACTATTAGAAAACAAATCTTAAATTACTATATCCCGCAGCAAAAATAGCCTGCTGAACGGGTTTAAATTTTCTTTGATAGCGCAGCAGAAATAAACTGAAAAACAGGTCTAACATTTGACAAATATCTCACTGCAAAAAAATTAGTGCAGAACTGGTCTTAACTCAAACGATATCCCGCAGCACAAAATAGACTGCTGAACGGGTCTTAACTCTTACAATATCCCGCAGCAAAAAATAGACGGCTGAACGGGTCTTAAATCCTACAATATCCTGCAGCACACAATAGACTGCTGAACGGGCTCCACTTTCTACTTCCTAACCAATTCCACTGATGGCAGGCCCAGAAAGCTTCTGCAAAAATCCGCAAGAGAAAGAAGTTTTCTGCTGGGCCTACTCTGTAGATTTCCCATTTGTTTACGCCCATAAGACAAGACATATTTTCCAATTATCGTTGACGATCACAATAGAATCGTCCTTGTATCACGTGATAAAGTGTGGAAGAAATTGTTTTGAGCTGATCCCACTGGATGCAGCAGCAACACAACAACAACGTGGTCGCGCAAGGCTAGAAGGCCCCACTTGGTGGGGGGGGGGGGCAATAAAAACCTAACTCTAATTTAGAGGGCAAAATGTCCTCAAAGGGATGATAGGCAACGGTTGTGGACACATGATATGGTGAAGAAATCAAAATGCAATGTTAGTGAGCAAAAAATAAGCAATGTCACATCGATTCCCTATCCAATGTCATATGCAATGTCATATGTTAGTGAGCAATCTCACATCGATTCCCTATCCTTCGATCTTAATCTTTCGAATCTACTCTTCTTTCATCCTACATTCTACTAATCTTACTTCACTTGATAATGGGTTTATGCCCAAAACGTCGTACAAAACAAAACTCTGTTCAAAGTACAATTATTTATACTGTATTTGTTTGTTTTAATGTAATATTGTGCAACACGCATACAAGAACATTGTTTGAGCAAAAAATAACCCTCTGATACGTTTATCAACTAAGAAAATTAATGAACCCTTGACTCAATTAACATGCACATCAATGCATAGTCTCAAACATTGTTGTGATATGATATGATATGATATGATATGATATGATATGATATGATATGATATGATATGATATGATATGATATGATATGATATGATATGATATGATATGATATGATATGATATGATATGATATGATATGATATGATATGATATGATATGATATGATATGATATGATATACTTGTTTATACACGATACAACCCTTCAGATACAATATCAAATAGAATAAATACATTGGGTAAATACAGTGTGAATTGCATTGAATTGCGTTGCAAAAAATCACTACCGAAAAGAAGTGTTCGCTTTTCCGAAGACTTTCAAAACAAGATGAACAGAAAACTGGTCATATTAAAATCTGTTGGAACCATCAAATCAAAATATCAATTACTTCAAAAGAGCTATCCGTATTTTCAACCATCAAAAAAGCCTTCTAAATTACTTTCAGTTGAATAAATTACATATTGACAGAAAAAAACAGCATTTACAGTAAAGTTAATGTGGAAATTGGTGGAAGGTCTGCAGTTTTACCTTTTCTCTCGACCATAGCAGTTTCTTTTTGAAGAGCTAGTGTCCTTCTTTCTTGCTGCAACCAATATAACATCTCTATTTTGTCTGAATTCATCTTTTCTAGGTATGGCCTTCCCTGAAGTACAAAAAGCAGTCTTATAATGGGGTTAACAGAGAGGGAAACACTAAAGATTGGTTCACACTACAGTAAAATCGCGTTAGAAGTGTGTTAAAAATGCGACAGAAAAACGCAGCAAAATTATTCTTCCCAAATTTTGAGATTCTTACGGCATCTTCGACATCATTTGGATTCCATTTGGAAGCCAAAAGTCACTAAAAATGCGTTTAAAGTGAGTCTAGAAAATGCGTTCTCTTAATCCTAATGCGTTTTTACTCCAATGTGAACCAAACCTTGGCGACAGCATTGAGATATATACCTTAAAACATTCTTTAAAACTTTGCAAATAACTCTGCACTAAATCTATTTTGTTTCAAAATTCATGTAGAAGTTGCGTCAGAAGAATCGTTGAAACATTTGCAAGCATACAATTTTCTATTCATTAGATTCCTTTTTAATGACAATCATTGTCTAACTAACATGTCAATTTAACAAATTTAGTATAATAAAATTTAGTTGGTTTAGTTGGTATTGTTATAAGCTATTTAAGAAAGGTGTATCATCTCAGAATCCTTCAAAAACAGGCCTAAAATCCTTGATCGAATTTGTTAACAGTTCAGACTAACGATACCAGATAACATGGTGAAAACGGTCGAAAAAAGTCTCAGGTGTAAAAAAATTTTCAGGCTCTGTATATACCCAACAAGCTGCCAAGGAAATGAAATAGCATGATGGAGCTTAATTGTGATATATTTGGAGCTGCATCGCTGTGAAACTTGATAACGGAGTTTAGGCCTGTTTTGAAGGATTCTGAGATGCAACAATCTTATAGAATCTCTTGTAACTTGAGAACGATACAAGCGATAAAAACCAACAAAATTCTATCAGATTGAATGGTTAGCCGCAATATTATCATCAGTTATATAAGAAAGCTAATGAAAAAGGAAAGATATAGGCTTCCAAACTTTTTGAGTCATTTCACTCAACCGGTAAATGAGCTGGCATAAATCATAGTGTTGAACACACATTATTGAAAATATTGGTAAACTATCTCAAAGAGCCAGTGGATTAAAAAACATGCTATCAATTTTTATATTTTCATGCGCTATGCCTAAGCATTGGCGTCGAATCTTTGCAAAATTTTAAAATTAATCGTGTAAAATATTATTGCCCTTTTCTTTCAACTGAACTTTCCTTTCAAGGGAACTTTACGTAATTTAGTAATTTCAGAGACAGCATTTTTGAAATCATAATCATTTTCAGAATTACAGTGTTTTCATATTTCTGCTAGTTTTGAAGTTGAGACGTCATCAAATTGTTAATCGCATACCGTAAAAGCTACAGAATTTTGCTTACTACCATATTGTTGACATTCAAAAGCTAAATATTTCTTGAACTATAACACGTTGATTTTTCTCAATCAGTTTAGAATTTATGGTGCTTTTAATGTTTGTCAAAGCTTTAGATAGTTCCTTCTTCGTTCTCGGGGGGGGGGGGGG
>REGM01000016.1:1248785-1268961 GCA_004194415.1 Aurelia aurita | reverse complement strand
GTTGCAAAAACTCAATCCATGTTAATCGCAACCAAACCGAAGCACCGAACGCTCAACAATGCTGCGGAAAAACTGAATCTTAAAATTCGTGGTAGTGAACTGGACGTTGTCAAAAAGACCAAATACCTTGGTGTTCAAGTTGACAATAGTCTAGATTGGAAAGAACATATTAAAACCGTATCAACCAAAGTATCCAGAGCCATCGGATTTTTAAAACATGCGAAAAATATTCTCCCAATGGCTTCTTTGAAAACATTGTACTCAAGTATTGTGGAGCCCCATTTTCGTTACTGTTGCTCCGTATGGGGTTGTTGTGGCACCACTGATATTAATCAGCTTCAAAAACTTCAAAACAGAGCTGCTAGAATTATAACCAACAGCAATTTTGATGCCCCAAGCAGACCACTCATTGGGAGTCTTGGTTGGAAAACCATTCGTGAGCTTATCGACCAAGATTCTCGATCGATGGTCTACAAGTCTATTAACGGGCTTGCTCCACAGTACATGAGCAATCTTTTCACAAGAAACTCCGCTTGCAACTCTCGTAGCCTTCGAAATACGGCAACAGATTTGAGGTTGCCAAAGAAAACGTCCGCAAATGGGCAGAAATGTTTCTCGTATCGAGGTGCAAAACTGTGGAATAGCCTCCCAGCTGAGACTAAGCAGGCATCCTCCATTACTGTTTTCAAACATAATTTATAATGGACTGGGGTTTTTTCTTGCGGTCGGGGGGCTGCCGCGTCCGTTGTCTCTCTGCTTGGTTTCTGCTGGTTGATGATGGAGATTTATTTTGGATCTCTGTCGTCAGTCTGGTGGGAGCCGGGCGTGGGGGCGGGGGCTGCGCTGGTTGCTGGATCTCGGGAGGAATTCCCAGTCTATTGGTTATATGCACTTTTTCTTTTATTTTTCATAGTTAGGTTTGACAGTTTAGTTGTATATATTTATTGTAAGTAATTCTTAGATGTTTTTAACCCGTATATTTTGGAAGCTTTTATGTGGAGGGCCCCTTGAAAATCAGCCATTAGGCAGAAGGGTCTCCCGCCTTAATAAAATGAAATATGAAATAAATATAGTCAGTCTATATGAACAGATATGTATGAACTGAAATTGGCTAGCAGCAAAAAGATAAATTAATCCAACGACTTCGGACATTCATTTCTTACAGGGAATCTAAGCATATAAAAGTGGCTCAAGCCACTTGCGGTCAAATTCTAGCCTATCAGATATCAGTATTTCCAATTGACGCAGATCATTTACCCAAATATGGTGCAACACGTGCCACGGCCTATTGTCTTTGCATGGCTATTTTTACCAAAGGCTTATATATGCTTAGAAAATCTTTAAATGCTCTCTGTGACATTGATTTTATGCATGTTTAGTGACCTTTTTAAGTTTAGTACTTTGTGGATGCCTCTAACTATTAACTGATTATCTAAACTTTCTGCCTTGAGATAATTGAATAATTGAAGAATTGATGGAATAATTTGGAATTGCAAATATTGATCAGAGTTTGTGTTATCCACACCGTTTATGTATTTCAGATGCTACGAAGGATCAAACCAGCTAACTTTTTTGGCTCGGTCATCTTTTTAGCCGAGTTAATTTTTGGACGGTCATCTTCTTTGACCCAGTTAATTTTTGGACTATCATCTTCTTTGGTCCATCCGTTACATAAACAGCGGTAAGGCAGTGGAACAAATTTCGTAGAATTAATCTTCGATCAAGTATCAATAAATAGTTGTATCCATGTGACTTAAGTACGAATGAAACGAACAAGAATCGAGAACAGTTCTAAATGTATCAAATCCCAGGTCTGAACAGATTTCCTTTGGAATTTCACCAAATATCCAATAGAATTTAAAATCATATGATAAAATTCTTAGATCTATTTCATCCCGTATAATGTTGATACATCACATTAAATAAAGCTATGAATGGAAGTCACCTAATTCCTTATTGCTCCAAGTATCATCTAACAAACCCCTTAGCATTGTGCTAAAGCTATTCTATCCCATGTGAGATCTACATAGTGAAATTTGAAGGCTTTTGGGTGAATTTGTGTCATTTTCCCAGGACGTTTAAAGCCTTAGGTAATCAAATAATTTGCTTAGATTCTAAATATACGAAGATACTAATAACATGTTAAACATGATATGTTTTGAAAATTATGCGGAGATTATCAGATTTTGACGATTTCATAATAACACCACGAGGAAATTGATCCCACCAATAGACCATTTTGACATTTAGAAAAAGGGTCTGGGGAGAGCAATATTTTTCTGGTAAATGGCTGCCACGGAGCTATTTCTATTTCTTTGTGTCTGCCATTTACCAGAAAAATATTGCTCTCCCCAGACCCTTTTCTAAATGTCAAAATGATCTATTTACCATATGAAAAACTCGTTTATAAGAAAGAAAGTAGCTTTACAAGGGAAATTTATGAAACTTTAGCGCCAAATTTTGAAGAAACTTTTAAAGCTAAATTCAAAGTTTCTTATGACAAAGATATTGTTGTCACTTTATTCTGAAGTAACTTTTACAACAATATACCTTTTAGCTATTCTGCAAAAGAGTCTGGATGACCAATTTTCGAATGTGTACAACAGTGATAGAGGCTGTAACGTCATTCAATGGAATATTTTGTGTAAAATTGTATCAAAATGAAGCTCGATCTAGACTCTGTTGTAAAATTGCTAAAAGGTCCATTGCATGTTTTGAGCGCAATAGAGATGTTTGCGTTGTTATATTTAGTATCGGTTTGAAGTCTTTATGTTGTCTTAGATACCAAGAAACATAGCTGTAGCAATCGTGGAAACTGCATCACAAGTTCTGCCCAGTTAAGGCCCGTATGCTACGAAAATGCAACCCGTACTTCGACAACATCCAGAAAAATGCTTCAGCTGTATATTCAACTTCGCTTTTTATATGTTACTTACAAACATATCCGGCAACGTGTTATGTATATGATGTGCTTTTTCTTTTGTCAGAGGTCTCGACTACATTTTCTAAAACCTTTATCGCAGGTTTATATCTATTTCAATGCATCCTATCAATTAATCACAGCCCAGAATCTTCACCTATCCATTAATTCGAGAGATTCTCTTCGTCTAGACCAATTCATATTTGGATCCATTTTCTGCATCGTTTCGTTTTTACAAGCAAAGAAAACGATATCGAAACAAACCTTTTTCGAAGAATCTGTTGGGATCTGATGCAGCTCTTTCAAACTTCTCCAGAGTTGCAATTAAGTCTTCTCGATGAACAACATGTCGCACAGCATTTTCCCAACAGTCAACAACCTGCAAGTAAATTTCAAAAAGTTAAGGTAACCTACGAATTTTTATTGCGGTTACGCATTCGTGCATATCATTGGCTAGAGCAGTGATTCTAACAAGCCTCTGAATACCTCATTAATAACTTTAAACTAAATACCGTAAGTTAAGATGGATATCTTCTTGAAATACAGAGTGTCCCAGAAATGCAACCTAACTATAACTGAAAATTTCCAGAAAATGATAAGATATTAGTAGATGTAATGGATACCATATGGAAGCACAATCTATCTTCTTTCCAATGATATGCAGTCTGGATACATTAATAGAAGTATTTATCAGTTAATTGACGTTTTTAGTAAGTATGGCTTGTTAGTAATTAACTAATTTATTCTTTCTTCTGCATTACAAAGTTTCAACAAACGCAATCTGAGTTGTTTCTCGCCAAAATATAGCTTGTTTAGCGCCCCACGTTTTTCTGAATCACCCGGTATCAATAAAACTCCAGAAAAAGTTGACATATTGAACAAATGTCACTCGTTCCAATATGTTTTTATAGATAGATCTTTTCTCTTAATGGCAAAGACAAAGAAAAAGACAAAAAATCAAAGCAATACCTGCGACAATAATTCGTTATTCTCATCCAAACTGTACTTTATTGCCATGTCAAGTCTAAGATTGTCAGACATTTGCAACTGACTCCATATTCTCTCAAGACGGTCTTGCAGAGTGACTCGTGGCGGGGGCTACGAAATAAACATATAACTTATTGTATTAGGATAATGGACCAAGAACACAATGAGCCAAACGTTTACGTGAAAACTCACATAACTGCATGGCCAAAACAAATATCTACTTTTGAACATTTTGATTCTGAGCTTACATTATTTAAAGTAGACTCGATAGCACTCTCGGATTTTTATAAAAAAAACTTAAGATGTCACAATTGTAAAAGCACACATTTGATAAAGGAAACAAATTTTTGGCGAAAACTATACCTGCCAATTGAAAATATCTCATCGAAATTCTTCAAGATCAATTATAAGAATAGCAGTAAAATTAATTTCATGATATTTTCATGATACTGAGTGAGCTAAATGCCATCTTTCATACATAATCCAAAAAGGGTTAATTCATTTGGTATGGAAATACATGACTTTTAGAAGGATGTGCAACTTACGATGACTTCAGATGCAGGAATCTGTTCAGATATCAACGATTCAGAGCCGCTTATTCTCGAAGTTGATAAGATAGTATCATCTAGGAATGAAGAATCAAACAATGTAATCTTAAAACAATGAAAATCCTCGAAGTAGATAGCAAAAGATTTCAGGGTGAGCGAGAAAAATGCTTCGATGTTTGAAAGCCTTTAGCTTTTGCACTATTAATTGGAATTCTATGAACTCATAATATTTTCTTAGCAAACCATGGGCTTTAAGAAACGCGAGCACTTTTTTCCTCCCTGTGTATATATGCCCGTGAAGGTTGTTGTTGTCGCGTGAGGCAAAGAGAAGGAGAAAGAGGGAGAAGAACTTTTCTTCAGTTCACTGTCACTCAAACTTGCAGGACACAGGGATACAAGGAAAACGGGGCACAGGGAAACAGGGAGGAACAAACTGCTGTAGGAACAACAACTACCGCGTTTTTTAACGCCCATGAGGAAATGTGTCAACTTGGATACAAAAATAAAGTTCTTCAAACCTTCCCATATCGTTTTGAAATTACAAGCGATTTCATAAAAGTGTATCCATCTACTCTTTGGGTGAGGAGCGTTGAGGCTGCACGCAGGCTACTTTAAGGCCGAACAAGCAACAGGGNGCGTGAGGCAAAGAGAATGAGAAAGAGGGAGAAGAACTTTTCTTCAGTTCACTGTCACTCAAACTTCCAGGACACAGGGATACAAGGAAAACGGGGCACAGGGAAACAGGGAGGAAAAAACTGCTGTAGGAACAACAACTACCGCGTTTTTTAATGCCCATGAGGAAACGTGTCAACTTGGATATAAAAATAAAGTTCTTCAAACCTACTCATATCTTTTTGAAATTACAAGCGATTTTATAAAAATGTTTACTCTCAAAATTCTTCAAAAGAGGCCTAAAAGACTTTGATCAAATTTGCAAACAATTTCCTCCAACATCTATCATCATCAAACACTGTCTGAATTATTTCTCAAGCATCCTACTGGGTACACAAAGAGGCTGCTCCATAATTTTACACTCCTAGAACCGTCCTTCGGCTTTTTCTTATCTATTTTCTAAAAGCTGGATTGTTATAAAATTTGATCAAGGATCTTAGGCCAGTTATAAACAATTCTGAGCTGAAATACTTTTATAAAAATTCATTGAGGCTGCAGAAACATAGGAGCAATCTTGACAAACTAACGTTTTGTATCAAAGTTGATATGTTAGCTACATAAATATTATTAGTTTATAGGAATCTGATAAATAGTTTGAAAGAAACAGACTTAAAATGTCAAAACATTTTTCTGACCCACCCGGTATGCTGTTCTTTAGTTAAGTTTCCACCTCCAATAAGGAACCTTTCTTTAACAAGCACACCCTTCCGAAAAGCATTCTTTTTAGGACACTCCATAGAAACAACGAGATTTGTTTTCAAACATAGCATGCTAAGGCTATTTCCGAAATAGGTTGATAAGTGGATAGATTGATAAATTGTCCTTCAGACAAGGAATTCTTTTCTTGATTGAATTCTATTGATTGATTGATAAGTTAATAGATTGATAAATTGTCCTTCACATAAGGAATTCTTGATTAAAGGATTAAGAGAATCAACGGAGGTAAAAGTCCTGCACCAAGGAATCTGGGTAGTCCATAATCAGCCTATTGTATTTGAGGATCTTGACATGTGAGTGGATATTGGGTAGCTAAAGAAATAATGGCATGCGTAGGCGTTTTTCTTTTTTTTCTTTTCTATATTGCTACCTAGCATCCAAAGGTAGCTTTTATGACACTGAGAAGCTAAGCTTATAGAGCAATGTCCTGGTCCTTCCTCTCGATGTGACCACACCTCGCGATTCCTTTAGCCTGGAATTACAGAGAGTTGGCGACTCTCTTCACTCTACGTAGCAGGTTCGACAGGGCGGGGACTCGAACCACCAACCCTCAGGTTGGTAGTCAAGCGCGCTACCGTTGAGCCATCCCCGCTTATTCGTTTCTTTGTCCTATTTATAGATTACTCCACTTAGCTCCGTTCATTCATTTTAACGCCGAACAAGCAACAGGGTGTTTAGTCAATTTTTTAATTCAAAATATGGAAAACAGAAATGATTAGCTACAAAGCTAATCAAGGTTAACAAGTTGAACTTGTTGGACCGTTAAGTTGGATTTACAACAAGAACTCTTTGCTTCGCTATACAACTACAACAATAACCATTCACCACAGCTTAACAAGGTGCACAAATTGTTCCAAAAAAAGAAAACCACGTTTTTGCCTTAGAACAGCATTGCTAAGAATGCGAAGCAACCCCTCTTTTAAGCACGTATTGGGGCAAAAAAAATAACCGCTTAAAGGGGCTCCGTCGCTAAACTGTAAACAAATCTGTAAATACCGTTATTTTAGGCACGTGTCTATTGTTTTTTGCAGTTTTTTTGGTGGGTTCACCCATGACACCAAAAGTGACCGCTAAAAATTCACTTTAATCTGAGCAATCGTGACAGATATGGATGTTTGGTTTGTTCCACTGCGAAGTACAAGGACTTCTCTTAAAAAAAATGATTTAATTTTTGAAGAAAAGATGAAAGCCTATGTGATAAATTCTATTAAAAAACTGCAAAACCACGGCTTCGACTGAAATTTGGAGACAGTCTTATGTAGCTCTTATGTAGCTATTCAATATGCAGTACGAATATCTAGTACAAACCATCAACTACAGGACTCTTTCCTAATCCTCCAAGCAGAATAGTATTGACATTCCAAAATCCATCTTGATATTGTTTTTTCTGAGCTTGTAACTCTGCTAGTTTCTCTTGCAATGCCCTAGGATAGAAAACGTTGGTAAGCCTGGGGTAAGATGGATACACTTCGAGGTTAGATAGGTATTTGTTAGGATAACATGGGTACGGCATCAATTCATTTGAAAGAAAATGGCAATAACATTTTAGACGATACCGTGTGAGTAAAAAAAAGTATAGACGCTTGAAAGCCTGTAGCTATAAGAAAGTTTTGTTTGGCAAAATCAGTCGTATCATGATATACTACAAGCGATGTTATAAAAATGCCTGATCTCTTTTTTTCTTTTAAAACAGGCCTAAAGGGCTAGTCTGCACTTTAGCGGACCAGCTTTCAATATCGGCAAGTTATATGCCATGGGGTAAGGGTTATGGTCAGGGTTAGGTTTTAGAAAAGAAGTTTTTAGGGTCAGTTAGGGTTAGTTGGGGGTAATTACGGTTAGTTAGGGTAAGTTAGGGTTAGTTGGGGTTATTTAGGGTAAGGTAGGGTTTAGTTAGGGTTAGTAGGGTATTTGGTCAAATACATTCCGAGAGATATGACATAAATGTTCTCTAACTATTCTGGCCACTCAAGTGAGACAAGAAATAGGGAAAAGGTCAAAATATTTATACATTTATTTTACTCACCATACCAGGTAAAATTTTAAAGTTTTGCCAAGATTTAAAGGGAGTACAAAGACCAGCAGCCTTTGCCATCGTTTGTTTTTGTTTTTGTGAATTTCGTACAGTCAGTTATTCTGGAAGCTGTGCAGAGCAAGTCGCTGACTGTGCGCAAAGCATGCTGGTCTTTGTACTCCCTTTAATGCCTATTCTTAACTTCTGCAAAAATTCAAAGTCATGTTGATACTTGAACTTCTTTCGTAATGTGAAATAAAAAGAGAGGATACAAAAAACTTACTTTCTGCGAGCTGCAGTTTCCGGATCTTCTGAAATCATTTTAGATGACAATGCATCATCATCTTCATCTTCTGAATCGTACAAGTGGAATATTTTCGATAGAAAATCATTCTCCTATCAAAGATAAAAGAGTCATTAAAGTGAATGAACGGAACTAAGTTTAGGTAATCTATAAATAGGACAACGAAAATGCCTAGGCACGCAATTGTTCCTCTAGCTAAACAATATTCAAGCACCTATCGAAATCATCAAATATAATAAGCTAATTTTAGACTTGCATTTGCAGCTATTGAGTTCGCTATTTATCTCTGTCAACTAAATTCAAAGTCTATCTCACATTACATGGCGAGATTTGCGATAACGCAAAATTACTCATTCAAAACAGTTCAATTGTTTTTATTCGCGGACATTTTCGCCTGACATCTAATGTGAGACAAACTAAAATACTTAAAATACAGTGTGACTCTGAAAGTGTTGTTCTTTACAAAATCATAATATTGGAAGCATGTGCTCTATTAGACCTATTACATGAGTCCTCGTTTTCGCAACCTATGTAGAAAAAATTTTCCAAAGACCAATCCGNATACAATAGACTAATTTTAGACTTGCATATGCAGCTATTGAGTTCGCTATTTATTTCTGTCAACTAAATTCAAAGTCTATCTCACATTAGATGGCGAGATTTGCGATAACGCAAAATTACTCACGCAGAACAGTTCAATTGTTTTTGTTCGCGGACACTTTCGCCTGACATCTAATGTGAGACAAACTAAAATACTTAAAATACAGTGTGACTCTGAAAGTCTTGTTCTTTACAAAATCATAATATTGGAAGCATGTGCTCTATTAGACCTATTACATAAGTCCTCGTTTTCGCAACCTATGAAGACAAAATTTTCCAAAGACCAATCCGAATGTTTTCTACAGCCCGTGCTTATATGTTTGTTCCTCGTTGACTTTATGTACCTTAAGTAAGTGACCCGTTAACTAAACCGATGTTAATTCTGTCATTTTTATCTTTAATATTTAAATGTCACTGTCAAAATGTATCTTGGTGAGTTCCGGAGTGTTCCAGAGACTCTGACTGTCTTCAAATATACTTTGTTCAACTTCTTGAAATTGTTCTGTTTTACGCATTTTACGTCACACATGAGAAAACAATTTTGGCTGACAATTTTTTCTCTTCTTCGCTTTAATTTAATTTGATATACATAGCTTTTTCAGTGCCCTGTCGCTTCAATTTCCTTTAATTTTAAGTATTTTATCCTCTCATTGGCCTTAATTTAAGTCTCGTATATTTTTTATACATCAATTTCTAACAGATTAAATGTCCCTAATTTAGAAGCTTAAAGTGTTTTTTTAATACTACTGTAAATATCAACCTTAAATATTAATATTTAAACTGAATTGAGCTGAATCCTATAATAATGTATCATACCTTAGTTGAAATATATTTATAATAATCTTCACTGTTGATGGTTGATCTATACCAAGCAAGCCATGCAGCATAAGATTTAACTGGTTTCTTTTTATTCGTCCCATCGAACTCATCTTTCATACTCAACACATTGTAAGTACTTTGCTTCATCTGAAAAGAATACAAAAAATGTATGAGTCTTTCAATGAAGGCTAAATACCGGGTGAGTCAGAAAAATGTTTGGACATCTGAAAGCCTGTAAGCTCTCAAAAAATCTATCTGATTCCTACAAACTGATCATACCTTTGTAGCTAGTATATCAAATTAGATAAAAAAAATTAGTTTGTTAAAATAAGTCGTATCGTTCTCAAATTACGAGCGATGTTCTAAAAATGCTTCATCTCAAAATCCTTCAAAGAGGCCTAAATCCTTCAACTATTTGCTAGCAATCCAGCCTCGTGAAAATATATAATAGACAATACAAGGCTGAGTGACAAATCCAAGTGTATACGATCGTATACGATGATACAGCAGCCTCTTTATATACCTAGTAAATGTCTGAGCGATAAGATAAACAGAGTTTGACTATGATAGTTGTGGGGCAAAATTTCTAGCAAATTTGATCAAAGATTTTAGGCCTATTTTGAAGGATTTGAGATTAAACATTTTGATAAAATCGCTTGTAATCTGAGCGATCCAGTATAAACATAGAACAAAAGTAGGAAGCACGTCCTTTATGTTCCTATTGTTATGTTTTATCGATCGAGAACATCAAATACAATAGGCTATATTTAGAGTGCCCCAGTTCCCCTAGCGAAGCTATTTTTAACTCCGCTGATTTACTTTAAGTTTAATGCTGCTGTAAGTCTTTGCGAAAGGAAGATTAATAGACAATAACGCTAAAGATGGCGTCTCCAAAGACTCCATAGTGTTTTGCTGCAAAGCATGCTAGTAAAAAGCTCCCTCACGACCACCTAACGACGTAAATATTTTGGTCTGCCGTTTCGACTAGCTACTTTGAATTCGAATCAACCTTGAATTCGAATGCAACACGGTTCGAAAGGAAACCTTTTCAAAGCAGAAAAAGTAAAGTTTTGGTTCGAATTCAAGTTTCGCGTTCTAATTACAAAATTGTCCTATTTGTTGACATTGATTACTTGTTCCTAACTTCACCACGACTAGCTAGTCGAAACGGCAGACCAAACTTCTATGTCGTTAGGTGGTCGTCAAGGAGCTTTTTACCAGAATGCTTTGCGTGGCCGCCATCTTTAGCGTTATTGTCTATTGTATACCTCAAGTATTTCTTGTCGGCCAAGACCACCAAACTTTGGTCTGTAAAAGGAAAGAAGGAGATTTTTGTACTGTCTTTCAGCATCGTATTGTTTCTTTTTCATTAATTATTTGAGGCACATGCGGGGGCACACGATAAAAGTTTTTAAAGGTATTAAACTGCATACAGTAAAGAAACAACTACAAAACTGCCACTTTGTAACACTTACACTCAAATGCAAAAGTTTATTTTCAGTAACAGTAGTTATACAGTTCTAAAACCAGCAACGATTTAGCAACAAAGCCATTTCATGGACAGCTTGAAAAAGGGAAAGAATTGTGGAAGACGTCGTGCAGCTACAAGCAGCAGAACTATAACGGCAGCTAGGGCCATCCTCAATGGAGACAAAACATAAGACGAATAATAATGTGCACATCTTGAGGGCAAAACAGGTGCATGGATGATTTTTTGTTTTTAAAGATGCAAATGACATTATTCTAAAATTCATAATTTACAGATACACGGGCAGAAGCTTCCTTTGCTATGTTCCATTTTAGAACAGTAGCAACCCAATGGACACAGTCACGTCGATTCAACGCTGAATTCTGGTTGATAACAGGTTTCTACGTGGATCAACTAGTGTAACTAAAAATCAGTGCTCCATCAATACGAATTTTCTGAAGCAATTTCAGCATTAGAATTTTGAAGTTGATATGACAATGAAACAATGTTGATCTAACGCTTGCATTTGAAAATTGACAAGAAACTTCATTTTCAATGTTTCATCAACGTAGATGCACCGACGAGAATCAACGTTTTTTCAACGTTTTATCTATGTTGTTTATCAATGTTGGAGCGGGAATGGCTCAGTGGCAGCGAGCTTGAATACCAATCCGAAGGTTGGTGGTTCGAGTCCCCGTCCTGTTAAACCTGCTACGTAAAGTGAGAAGAGTCGCCAACTCTCAGTAATTCCAGGCTAAAGGAATCTCGAGGTGTGGTCACATCGAGAGGAAGGGCCAGGGCACTGCTTCGATAAGCTTAGTTTCTCAGTGTGTCCTAAAATTACCTTTGGATGCTAGGTAGAAAAAAAGAAATGTTATTTGCCCACTGGGAACACTAAAGACATAACAAGAAAATACAGGGGAACCCAAAAAAACTTCACGAGCTAGACCATGCCTAGCTTCTTGGAAGCAAATGACATGAACACAAACAAGGTATCAGCATGTAACTGAAGGGCTTAGCTGTCTTTTGAGATGTTGCTTGGTCAGTCTATTAATAATGGGTTTTTGGACCCTGGTATACCAGTAAAATTTTATCTATTACATTTATTATTAGTTATATGACGTCATACACTTTGATGAGGTCATCGAATATAAAATTGCTGACGTCATCAAAAATGAATAAAAATATAAATCATCTCAAAACTCTCGCTGAGAGCTATCGATTGGTGGTATTCTTGATAATCTGCAATCATCTTGACAAAAATTAGACTCACTTCTTTAATTTTCAAGCCGACCACGTGTCGAAAAGATATTGGTCACGTGACCATTGTCTACCATTCTGAAAAAATCTCAATTTTTAATCAGCCTATTAAATTTTATGAAAAGTCACACAATCTAGGCTTTTATCTTTCAAAATGCCGCCTCCCCCCCGGTAGTAATAGAGTTACCTTTATGTGACTACCCTCCGAAAACAAGTTTCAAAAATATGATAATTTATTCATTTCTCGGAATTTCCCCTCCTCTTCCATTCCATGTTTAGGAAGATGTAAAAAAAGCTGAATTCCAAATTTGCATGGAAGCACGAAATTTGAATAAGGAGAAGAAATCAGTCATTTTGCAAACAATAGATTTCCACCAGATGACTTTAAATCCATCTCCATGTTAAGTGGCGATTATTTCACTCTAAATGAGAAATTTAGGATTCGAAATTTTCTTGGCGTCTGGCTTTTCGGACGGTAATCATAGCTTAAAGTCACCATGCAGCATCTCAAAAGTTAGCCAAGCCTTTCAACTAAACGGTGATACAAAGCGTTCGTCAATTACTTTTGCTTTCAGAGAGCTAATTATGATCTAGCTCGTGAAGTTTCTTTTGGGTCACCCAGTACTTTAAAAAGATTGTTAGACAAAGCGTAAACATCATATTTTAAGGTCGCGCGTGACAGTGGCAATGAAGACCCAAGTTTGACTTCAGTTAATAAATTTTGCCATTTCACTATTACTCTCTAATCTCAATGATGTTATTAAACTTTTCTTGGTAATCCTTAACAGTCGAAAATTGGATCATCTTTTAATGCAGTTGCAAATTTTTGGCTTAGAATCCTTGGCAGCATATCATCTAAAATCTCCATTTATACTAGCGACAGAACATTAGTATCTTGTTACAAAATTATGAAAATGAGTTATCTTTCCATTCTAAGCAAAAGCTAATATTTACTTTAAAAGGATCCAGTCATAAATGTGCTAAATCATGGAGCTGAGTTCCCACGACTATCGATAAGCAATTTTCTACCACAATTTGAGATATGTAGAAACAAGAATGGTTTAAAAGTATCAAATATATTGTATATTTTCATTCCAAAAATGCACAGACGACATGTCACGTGATTTTGCCAATTCGCGTTCGAAAATCAGACTTGAGGCAAATGAAGCCATTACAAAACATAGCGTCATACTGAGATTTTGAGAGTGTCTCACTTGTTTATCGAAATATATCATTTCAAAAAGCTTGGAAGCTGTTCAAATAATTGCAAAACCTTTAGCGGATAGATAGGCGAACGTTGAAAAGGAAGGTTGACTTTAAAGCAGCGACGAGCAAACTTACAACTAATGGAGTTTGTGGCGCTGTTTACAAAATTATCGTCGCAAAGGCAAGTTTCTCACATATTTTTTTTATTAAATTTATGGTTTGTTTTCAAGAGCAGCTCATTCGTGCAATTATTTCATTTGTTTAGGTCTGGCGGACAATAGACCATTTCGCAAAAGAGAGCCAATTCCGACAGCCTTAGTAACAGTCGGAAATCCGGGGAATCCTCTCCACTTCAGTGTAAACAGTAAACCGTCCTGCGCGATTATCTGCTCAATCTTCCAGTAAAATAGCTCAACTTCAACATAATAGTTTTAGGCTTGCTTGGCCTAAAAATCGAGCCGCCTCAAGGTCGAGAGAAATACGTCGATTAAAAGTGCCTCAAAATACACTGCAAAATGAGCGAAAGGATGAAAAACGGCTAGAAAATCAAGGGAAAATACTCACCATACAATTTAAGTACCAAGTAACTCCTGGAATGGGCAATTAAATAATAAAACATTCAAGTTTGTACAGCGACTAGACCGCGCAGGACGGATGACGGCTTACTATTTATACTGAAGTGGAGAGGATNAGCATAGGTTCCAAATCTTTAAAAGGTCGGTGTAAAATTCTGTGACCTATCTCTTTGAATGGAATGGCTTGAAAGAAACTTTAGCTATTATGCTATAACTCTACCATTGAACTTTTCAGAAATCTTCAATATTTTCAGAATTAGAGTGTCTTTCTTCTTTTTTAAGAATTCAAGAAAAATTTTGGAAAAAACTTAAAATCATCGTAATTTCTAAAATCTTAGAGGAAACATAGAACAATTTTCAAGAAAAACATAGTTTATGAATGTTTACAATTTGGTATCAAGCAAAAGTATTTCACTCTTATGGTTTATGATTTAGAAATTTGATGACGTCACATCCTGAAATGAGTTGAAATATGAAATACGCTGTAATTTCGAAAATATTCAAGATTTTTGAAAAGTCCAAAGGTAGAATTATAGCAAAGTAGCTAAATTTTCTTTCAAGACATTCAATTCATATAAATAGCACACAGAATTTTACACCGACCTTTTTACGTCAATTTAAAGATTTGAAACCTATGTTCCTGCGCGGTCTAGTCGTTGTACAAACTTGAATGTTTTACTATTTATTCGCCCATTCCAGGAGTTACTTGGTACTTAAATTGTATGGTGAGTGTTTTCCCTCGATTTTCTAGCCGTTTTTTCATCCTTTCGCTCATTTTGCAGTGTATGTTGAGGCACTTTTAATCGACGTATTTTTCTCGACCTTGAGGCGGCTCGATTTTTAGGCCAAGGAAGCCTAAGACTTTCCCCCCTTCCATGGCATGGCCTTCAACGGGTTCTGTTTGGACTGTTGTCGCTTGCAAAATGGGCCCAAATGGTACAAAGCTTCATTATGGAGCCTTGAAACATTTGAAACATTTCAAACGGCAGAATAATCTGCTCAGTCTTCCAGTAAAATAGCTCAACTTCAACATAATAGTCTTAGGCTTGCTTGGCCTAAAAATCGAGCCGCCTCAAGGTCGAGAGAAATACGTCGACTAAACGTGCCTCAAAATACATTGCAAAATGAGCGAAAGGATAAAAGAACGGCTAGAAAATCGAGGGAGAACACTCACCATACTAGAAAAGTACCAAAAAACCCTTGGAATGGGCAAATAAATAGTAAAACATTCAAGTTTGTAGAGCGACTAGACCGCGCAGGACGGATGACGGCTTACTGTTTACTTGCGTGCAAACGATGGCCCCTTTATGACAAAGGCCTTGCGAAAAGCGATGATGCATCGCAAAAAATTACGCAATAGATACATTAAAAGTAGAACTGAGGAGAATCTTAAAGCATTTAAAACGCAAAGAAATTTGTGCGTGAAACTCCTGCGCAAGGCGAAATGTGATTACTATAAGAACCTTGACCTTGGAGACCTTACAGATAACCGTAAGTTTTGGAAGACTGTCAAAATTGCGGAAATCTTTAATCATTATTTCGCAAATATAACAGAGAGTTTGGGAATTTCCGAAGACCAGACACTCCTATCACCAACAAATGGGATAAATGATCCAGTGGAAAAAGCAATAAAAAAATATGAAAATCATCCTAGCATTAAAATGATTAAAGAATGCTGCGAACCAAATCAATTTGAATTCAAGCCAGTGACTGTCAATGAGATACTTCTACAGATTCAAAAATTGAACCCAAAGAAAGCATCTCCCTTAAACAGCATTCCTGCTAAGGTCCTCAAAAAAAATTCAGACATTTTTGCCGTCCTCATCCAGAAAATCTTCAATTCTAATTTGTCAGGATGCTATTTTCCAAAGGAATTGAAAGCTGGAGAGATCTCATCTCTTTTTAAAAGTCTTGATGCTTTTATCAAGAAAAACTATAGACCTATAACGGTTTTATTGTCTGTGACCAAAATTTACGAGAGGGTTTTGGAGAATCAAAAAAAATCTCATGCTCTTAGCTTCCTTTCTCCTCTTCTGTGTGGATTTCGAAAGGGCTATGGAACCCAACATGCACTTGTACGACTTATAGAAACCTGCAAAAAGACCTTAGATAAAGGGGGTCTTGCTGGAGCACTACTCATGGATCTTTCAAAGGCTTTTGATTGCTTAAATCACGAACTTTTGATTGCAAAATTAAGTGCTTATGGCTTCAGTGTGAGTGCATTGCGGTTGATCCATAGCTATCTCAATGAAAGGAAGCAGAGGGTAAAGACGAATGGGTCCTTCAGTACATGGAGAGAAACGACGATAGGTGTACCACAAGGTTCGGTCTTGGGTCCTCTTCTGTTTAATATATACCTCAATGATCTTTTCATGTTCGTGAAAGATGCTCAAATATGCAACTATGCAGATGATACAACGATTTATGCTTGCGATAGCAACATTGAAAGTGTCATCAAAACATTAGAGAGTGATGCCCTTAAAATTGCAGAATGGTTTCCAAACAACTATATGAAGTTGAATGAGGACAAATTCCATCTAATGGTATTTGGGGATAAAAGTAATAACATTTCTTTAAATATCGGTAGTATAACTATAAAAGAGAGCACGGAAGAAAAATTGCTTGGGGTGATTCTGGACAAAAAATTATGCTTTAAACAGCAAGTAAGGTCCATC
The DNA here is from genome assembly GCA_004194415.1 of Aurelia aurita. Lineage (NCBI taxonomy): Eukaryota > Metazoa > Cnidaria > Scyphozoa > Semaeostomeae > Ulmaridae > Aurelia > Aurelia aurita. The sequence continues at coordinate 1,252,199 of REGM01000016.1, read as the reverse complement.
TGCAAAAAAGCTGGTCAAAAGCTACATGCTCTCTCAAGAATTTCTTACTTTCTTGATACTGAGCAACTAAAACGAATAATGAAGGCATTTATCTTGTCCCAGTTCAACTACTGTCCTCTAGTTTGGATGTTCTGCGATAGAACACTGAACAATAAAGTTAATCGTATTCACGAACGGGCATTACGGATAACCTACAAAGATATGAGATCAGATTTTGATACAATGTTATTCAGAGACAATGCAGTCCCAATCCACGTAAGGAATTTACAGCTGCTGATGACTGAGATATATAAGACAAAATGGGATCTTAATCCTAGTTTCATGAAAGAGGTTTTCGTCGAAAAACACAGTCCGTATGGGTTAAGAAGCTGCCATAATCTACTATTGCCACAAGCGCGTACTACGTGCTATGGCTTGGGGACGATATCGTTTCTTGGGTGTAGATTATGGCAGGCACTTCCCAATGACATAAAACAATCAGATACCCTCTCCTGCTTTAAAAGGAAAATCAAAATCTGGAAAGGAGAGGGATGCAATTGTAGACTATGTAGACCTTTCGTGGCTCAGGTTGGGTTCTTGAGCGGATAGAAATTCGATGCACTGTGTGTAAATATCAAAAAAGAAAACATTGTAAATATTGGAAACATTGTAAATATTGTATAAATCTGTTGCCAAGTATTCTGTATTGCATATTTTCTTTCTTTTCAACAATTTTACTGTGTTAGATAGTAGGCTTGAATTAGCTTTTATTTTATAGCTATTTATATGTATGCCTACTTTAAATAAATCGATAATAATAATAATAATAATAATAATAATAATAATAATAATAATAATAATAATAATAATAATAATAATAATAATAATAATAATAATAATAATAATAATAATAATAATAATAATAATTCTGAAGTGGAGAGGATTCCCCGGACTTCCGACTGTTACTAAGGCTGTCGGAATTGGCCACGCTATCCTCAGTCTCTTTTCCCTTTTGCGAAATGGTCTGTTGCTACCTATCATTTCCCTACTCACTATTGTGAGGGAAAATATGCAAGCAATTTTATGCAAATTTTTGCAAATTTCCTATAGTAACCTTCAGAAATTTGCTGAAGATTTACCCAAAACAAGCTGTGTTATCAATGCTGCTGTGTTTTCATGCCGTCTGCATGAATTAATGACATCACTCATCCTTAAAATGGTAGAACTTTAAAAAATAGTCGTCAGATCTTAAGAAATTGCACAAATGGTTATTGCGTTATTCGTTTGATTTAATGACTTGAGGGGAACTTCAGGTATTTTGCTATAATTGTGTATTGGCAATCTTTGATATCTTGATTATTTTCTGAATTACATTGTTTTTCTATGTTTCAACCAGTTCCAACCAGTTTTGAAGCTGTGACGTCATCAAATTGCTCAATTGTAAATCAGAAAAGCCACAGATTTCTTCTTACAGCCATATTATAGACCTTCATAAACTATGGCTCCTTTGAAGATTGTACCGTTCTTCTTTTATTAATTTAGGATTTACAACGATTTTAGTTTTTTTCGAGGCTTTTCGTGAATTCTTTCCATGGAAAGAAATACGCAATAATTCTGAAAATAATACAGATATCAAAGATTGCCAATACACAATTATAGCAAAATACCTGAAGTTCCTCTACAGTATTTAAATTAAAATGAAGATGCATTAACCATTTGTGCAATAATTTTTAAAGATCTGATGCCGTGCTGAACTTTGAAGCCGAACAGCAAACTTTTTAGAATTACGAAACATACCAGTTGGAATTTAGAAAATATAGCAGTTGGAACTTATTTTTTGATATGTCTTTCAAGATATGTTGAAAGGATTTATCTTTATTCAATAGTGATTTTTTTTGCCCTTTTTTTGCACTATAAGACTCATGCTCTGGAATGAACTTAGCGGCGAGGCAAGCAAGCTGCCTCTTTGTCTTCTTTTAAGACCATTTTAAAGCATTGTAAATAAATTATGATTTTATATTAGTTTCTTTTTAGATTATCAGTAGATTTTTAATCTGTAAAGTTTTTGGCACGGCCCACTGAAAATCAGTCCTACTGACTGACGCGCACAGCAAGAAATACCGGAATTTCTCCAAAATTTCTAAGTTGGAAATTCAAGGGAAAAGAACAGTTTCTCCATAATTTCCAAGGAGAGAAAACGAAATGTGCTTTTACCCTTAGTGTTCCGTGATTTCCCAGAATAAATTTCAAATTTCAGAATAGTTTCCCATTCCAACACTATAGGGAAATTCAGCCTCTAATTGCAGTGGCGGTTACAGGGCATAGATAATTTAAAAATGAAAACAAATTAAAAATGTTCAAGAATTCACATGAAATTATGAAAGTCAAATGAAGATAAACTGTACAAGAAATGCGCTGAAGTAACTAGAAAACAATAGAAAGTCGCAGTACTTGCTAAATTAAGGGAGCAAAATAAAGGGGGTATAAAGTAAAATTAATTTGCATCAAAAACAGTTACATTAAAAACCAAATCTTTCGGCGTGAAAAATTTTCGTCAACAAATGTTGGCCAAAAATTGAACTGCCGAAATCTGCAGCTGGCCGAAAATTTGTTATGCTGAAAATGTTGGGTAAGTGTCTTTTCACAATTATGCATAATTAGATTTTGTGCGCATGGTTTCTGGATGTAGCACCACAACATTTTTGCAATAACGAAGTGGAATTGTTCTTGATTTCTGCACTAAATTGAAGGTTGCGAACACACTAAATTAAGAATGAGAATTGAAATTGCTGAGATTTACAAAGCGATCCACCATGAACTCCACGCAGAGAATCTATTTGAAGATTAAATGCTTGGATTGACAATATTTTTATTTTGCGCTATATTTGTTTTATGGATTTTGTTGGTGTTTGTTTCGAAAAAGTATTTTCGCCTTTCTGTCGTTATGCTTTTTCGTCAAAATTACCAACGGCAAAATTCATATCTTCCAAAATTCTCGACATTTTTGGCCGAAAATTTATCCGCCAAAGTTGCGATTTCTGCTGAAAGTTTCTTCGCCGAACTTTATCAACCGAAGATTTGGTTTTAATTAAAGATCTATTTAATAAATTGTAGGCTGAATTTTACTCACGCGTTTCTCCAATCATCTGGTCCTAGTGAATCCCAAGGCGGTTCTGGATGGCCAATTAGACTAGAATTTAATATTCTATCTGTTTTTGAGCTTTGCAGTAGCGAAGAAGTAAACCATTCCATATCTTCTATTTTTTTAGGACATCTAATGACAAAGTCATCCTGAAATGATATTGGCAGTTTTTATGGCAATAAAATGTATCATGTGAACAATCATTTTGTTCACCTTTTTGTAATGACTGCTGCCGTACATTTGTTAAAGCAGGTAAAGTTTTGAGAGCATTTCTGTTATGTCTGCATAAAAAT
>REGM01000016.1:1220754-1248245 GCA_004194415.1 Aurelia aurita | reverse complement strand
ATAATAATAATAATAATAATCTATTTGCATTCATTCTTATACAAGTCTCGTGTAAATTAAGAGACAAGTAACCGAAATAGGAAGCGTGATATGTGTGTTGCAATAAGTTCCAGGAGTGGTTCCAGAAATCTTCAGACGGAAGGGCTGGAACTCTGACAGGGGGCCAAGAATAACGAAAAAATTGCAGTTTTCAAACGTCAGTTTGTCAAATTCCTTCCAACAATAACCCAAAATTTCCTCTGACGGGGGCTAGACACTTCCAACGGAGGGGCAGTAGCCCCCTAGCCCTACCTTGGCGCCACCCCTAATAGGCTAAAAAAGCGTTCATTGGACCTGCACCTTTCAAAGCTTCAAGGAAAAGACTTAACAGAAGGGTGAATTCGCAAAACCTATCTGCGAAATGGAGCCGAGAAGGAAACAGAAACAATGCTATACAAAGAAACTGAAAATTGCAATTAGAATATTCTTTCTAGAAAGAGCAATATATTGCCATGTTAGCATAGGTAAATTTAAAACTTCCTAATAAACTCTGATACTAACTCAAGAATCTCCCAAAAAAAACTACACTAAAAGCATACTTTCACAGCTCTTTGAGCACATTATATACAACTCAAGTACGCGAATGTCACCATTTTCAAATCTGATATATGATACAATTATTTGAGAAATTATCTTACAAGCTCGTCTACAATACATAGTTTATTATCTATACTAAACTAAGATAACTGAGTTATCTCGACTACTGCTGTTCATTGAAATTTTACATAGCAGCAGATTTTTCAACATGCAAGGAAAGTTTGAAAATGATGTTTTTATAAGAAAAGCTTGATATAGCTGAGAATCTAAAAATGGTACAAATCACCTTGAAAGTAATATTATCGAAGGCAACGGGGGACAAGAGCTTTGAATTTTATGTATACAGTTGGTAACACTCTAGCATTAGTAACATCTCGTGCATAATTTCTTAACGACTTTGCCCCTAGACAAATCAACTAATGCGGCTTGATCTGCCAAGACTTACGTTGATACGCATAAATAAATTCAAGTAAACTTCTTTGAAGATCAATTATTAGGGCAAAAGAAATTTAAAAAGGAATATATATCAACATTTAAGAAGTTTTACTTTGAATTAGAGTTCTGACTTGATAATGCTGGAGATCTTCATCAATGTAAGACCGAATCCTGTGCCATTGAAACTACCTTATGCTAAGATATCTACCTGTGAAAGCACAAATGCATCAAGATGTATCTCAAATGTCGAGGAAATATAAAAACAACCTTTTTCTTCTCCAAATCATTTCGTGTTAAATATATTCAAAGATCCTTGCGCCGCATAAAACTCTAAAGATCCTTGCGCCACATAAATCTCTAAATTTCTCTCAAAGAGTCATTTTGTAAACAATGTTTTCCAACAGGTCTTTAATAGTTGATGCTCTATGCTGAAAAGAAATCGCAAATATATCTTAAAAATTGGTTAAAGCAAAACTCAGCAAGACGTTATTTTTGCTATTGGCATTTGCAGTACAATTTTAATTCCGCGTTTTGGAATTCTCGCACATAAGGTATAGTGTATCTGAAACATTTTTTCCAACAGGTTCTTCTTAGTTGGTACTCTACGCTAAAAATTGAACGAAAAGCTTCGAGCTATTGCTTACATCAAAATTACATGTTAACAAACGTTATTTATGCTGGGAAGCTCTCCACGATTACAATTCTAATTCAGTGCTTTTGCAATTCTGGCACCACAGCTTCTGCAAAATAGGTCTTGTGGCCTAGCCGGTGCTTTACACTCAAAGCACACCGGTTCAGTCATACTTTTATGTTCACTGCCTTCAACGCCTATCAGCCTTCTGGATGCTACATCATTAGCAAACCTCTTGTTTGCGTCTTGAAGCGATAAGAAATAATTGAGGTGAGTGCGGCACTGCTGGCTACGTACATCATGGTCAGCGACACGCTGCATCATATGATTATATTTCATCAATTCCATTCTCCCTGCTGGTACATTGTCCATATACCCACGAAAACCATTCCTCTGACAGCACGTGCAAGGTGGCTCAATCCCTCTGCTTGGTAAGGAAAACGCGGAGATGTGTCTCGTAAACGGTGCTGGTGGCTGCTCGATGTGTTCTTTGCTGTTCGGCCTAACTTCTCTAAGTCTGGTCATCGAATGTGGTGAAAGTATCTCTACTGCTTTCAACAAATCCCCATGGCAATTCTTCAGCACGGAACGCAGGACAGCCGGATCCAAGTACGGGAATATCTTTAGTAAAACATCACCAGGATCTTTGCTTGTGTCTGCTTGTGAAGCTGCGTATAGTTTCGAAGAAGATTGAAATGGCAGGCTGGTTCCTTGTGGTGGTGGTGGTGGTGGTGGTGGGAATTCTCGTGCTTCTGGAGAGCTCCTTGTGGAGGAGCTATTGCTGTCATGCCAACCATGGTTCTCAAACATACTTGCATCGTCTTCGTGTTGTGATTCGAAGCCATTGTTGCTACTTGATGTCAACATTGAACTGTTTGGCTCTCCAATCCCTAGGAAAGATGAGAAATTTAAAACTTTGTTTCCACCAGCTTTCGTTTAGAGCAGTTCTAAGAATGAGTATGGAGAAAGTTGGAATAAGCAGTTGCAGACGTGAAGAATTTAGCTTTAGTTTTGAAATTAGGCAACTGAAGTGAAGGAGAAATTGCAGTTTTTGGCGCCAAGCACTGGGATCGCAGAAGTAGCTAAGCACTAATCGAACCCGTAACTCCTTGTCATGGCACTCAAGTGGTGTGGATAGGGTTCGAGACCCATCCGCCTGAACTGTCCTGGCTGCAAAGTAAGAGGATTACACCTCTGCAGTACAACACCTTCAATTTTTGAAACCAGCATTAGACTGGATATAATTNATAGGGTTCGAGACCCATCCGCCTGAACTGTCCTGGCTGCAAAGTAAGAGGATTACACCTCTGCAGTACAACACCTTCAATTTTTGAAACCAGCATTAGACTGGATATAATTCTGCACACAAATCAAACTGAATTCCTGCCATTGCCATAATGGAACAATTTGAGTCCCAAATAAACGTCCAACAAGACAGGTTCTAACAGAAATTACTTTGATGACAAGTTCGAGAGTTGTCTAGAATATAACAACATAATACAAAAATCACCGCAGCATCCAAAGAATGAATTCATTTTCTCCCTTAAGGCCAGTTTCCATTCAGTGGACATTTCCGAGCGAGAGGAAATTCTTTTGTTTACGACAGAAAATTTCGCTTTACAATTGAATAGAAATTTAGGATTGAATGACTTTTGATTGTGTAAAATTCCGCCCGCTCGGAAAATTCCACTGACACAATCAGCCTCTGGACTCCCAAAACTTGGACCTGATTGGATCCTCTTAAGAACTGCCTGGCACATGTAAAAGACCCAAGTGGATGCTAAAATTGAGGAGGCACATCTGAAGTGATGTAGTTCGGACTTTTTGTGCTCGTGAAGAATAATCGTAACACTAGAAGAGCTTTAAATAAAAAATTAGGTTAACAGGAAGAAAAATATATTGCTCTCATCTATTGCTAAATGTACGCTACAAATTCTTGTTCAAAAGGAAATGGACGTTACTACACCACCGGTAAGACAGACGACACTAACATCAACTTTGGGGATTAATAAGAGGAGAGATGGCATCAATATGAAAATGGCAGTACCCGTTTTGGCATGGCATAAGTTAAAGTTTTCATAAAGTCAACATTTGTGAATTGAACTTTGGAATCGCATGTATTTAGCGTACGCCAGCGCACATGGTCAATTTGCAAAACAGTTAGTTATAACAGAAATTTGTAACCTGTATAAATATTGTAAAATTAAAATTAAAACAGCGTTTCTGTTATGTCGTATGAGTAACAAACAAAAAACCGCCGGTGAAAGTCTTCCCACAAAGAAGTGTAGTTTTATGCCCGTTTATCTAGAATTTGGATCTATGGTTTCATATAAACAGTTGCCAAAATTCTCATTTACACGCGCTTGTCCACAAGCCAGGCCAGAGCATGTGCTTTTGTTGAAATCTGTTTCCATCAAATTAAGCTTTGATACCTTATCGTAAATATAGATTACCTTTTCTTAACTTTGATATTCAGCTGGACATTTCCACAAGCCGTCTCAGGAAACAAAAGAAATGATTACTGATTGAGACATTCTTAACAAGGTTTGCGGAGCGCGCTAGACAGGACGGTTACTCAAGATAAGACCCGTCTCCCACATTTGATAACCGGACCAAATTATGTAGAAAATGAAGTAGAAAGTACAAGCTATGTATGAAACCGGGCACAGAGCTTCACTAAAGTCATGGACAGATCTAGAAACTTGGTTCATTAATCACAGCGCTAACTACCTGCGTGTGTTTCATGTCAGAAGGGTCCCAGTGGAAATTGTTCATTTAGTCCCCCCCCCCTTTTGAGCTGTCTTTCAGATCACAAAAGAGCATTGTGTTTCTGAACTATGAAACAATAAAACGGTGGTGAAGTAACTTTCGGTTAAATAACTTTAAAAAAGTGAATTAACTTTCAAATCTGTGTTATCCCTTCAACTATCACTGATTTCAGAAATCACTGATTCATATAAGTTGGTGTACCAAGTGATTTAAAAAAGCTAAAATAGTGAATAATTAAATGTGAAATTTTGGTTGCCTTCATATGGGAGCTACTTCACTTTTGTTTGAATTTTACAAAATTCCATTCTTGCAGAAAATTTTGTGTAAAGCCGAAATAGATGATAAAAAACCTCTTAAAAAAAGAAAATTTTCTGAATAACTGCAACTTCTTGAATGAGATGAAATTTTATTCGGTACATTTTAATTTGGAGTTAGTTAATTAGCAGCCTTTCTCGCAAGAATAATATATCTTATGCATATTTAGTGTCTGCACGCAGGCTAGGAAAAAAGACGATTGTCAGGCATTTATTTAACTGAAGATTTTCATTACCCTTGAGAATACGTAAAAGGTAGCGCACAGGAAACCATATTTGATTTGCAAGATACAATGATGTTCTGGCTGGTGTTGCCGTCCTGGATTCGTAATTTTTTAATGACCTCAGAATTTCTCACTACGTTCTGAAAGCAGTTGCTTATATTTTCCATGAAACCCAGCATGATATTGTCAAAGATAGTCAACGGCAACATCAAAATCACAACTATCGCTACCCCTAACCTAGAATAGCTGTTACTGTTTTGGATATATAGGTTTACGAGCACTGCAAAGCCAGTGTTTCAGGGGTATACGAAGAAACGTTGTCTCGAGTAGCTAAAAACGTACCACTGGTAGTTTTTCGCTGACTGGGAGCTCATAAGTGGAGTGATTAGGCTTCTTCACAACAGAGTAAAAAGTGTTTAAAATAAGATAACGCCTCTTCAATGAGTTATCGCTTGCAAATAGAATCAAACAATTTTTCCATTCCAAAGCTTCAGAATATCTTCAGGTGCGCCGTCAGCTAAAATGTCTCAAATGGAGGCTAATCTAATTTCCACGCTATTTTCCGTCACATTTCTGATGCATTGTTAACGCGTTTTTACTCCAGTGTGAACCAAGCTTTGATAAAAAAGAGCTTCAAGAATTCTCGGTAGCATCATCAGTGTTGCAAAATACAGGGTACCATAAATTCTAGTTTGGAAAATCAGTAAAAGCAATGATTACTTTAAAAGCCTCTGACTTTGAACAAAAATTCGCCTGTGGAATTGAAGCTTGCGATCATTAACAAGTAGCTACTATGGAATTATGCCGAAGAAAGCAAACCTTCTGATCAAAACAGAGCATGTTTGATGTAGCAAATAGCTACTATCAGTAGTGGCAATGAATCTCAACAGGAAAATGATCAAATAAAATTAGTTTCATGAATGCTTTCTCTATTAACCAACTTGTTGCACTTTGGAAACATAAAAATACAAAAAAACTGCCAAATATGGTTTACGAAGTATGCGCGAGAAACTTTGTACCCTCGCTTACCCTCGCTCTTCTCTTCCTTGTATTGAACACAAAGACAAGTGAGATACTAAGACCTGAGTATAGAACTGTAGATACAAATTAAGGGACTGTAGCAAGGAGGGAGAGATCAGACATTAGAAGATAGAGAAACCGAGGGGGAGGGGGGGTAACTCCTATGGGGAGTTTGGTATACATGTGCCTGCCCGGGTTATGGGTTAGTTTGCGATATTTTGCCCGGTTTATGTGTCATGTTCTGTGAAGTGACACAACAAAGTTTCGCCCGGGTTATGAGTAAGTTTGTGATATTGTGCCCTGGTTATGGGTCTACTTAACGAAGATTTGCAGAAACTCAACTCAAGTAAATCGAAGTTGGTGTTTTTCTTGTAACCCCAGATCTGTAATAGTATTTTGAAGGAATCATGATTAAAAGAGCTCTAACCAAAGGAGTTTTGCTCTACTAATGGTACAAAGCGTATTCTAAACAGGATTCTTGTGAAAACTTTTTGCCCTGGTTATGGCGTATGTTTTCAAGATAACGCCCTGGTTATGGGGTTATGTTTTCAAAATCTTGCCCTGGTTATGGGTCCACCCTCCGGATTCTCAAAGGCACATGTATACCAGCCCCCCTAGAGGAGTTACCCCTCCCCCCNTTGTGATATTGTGCCCTGGTTATGGGTCTACTTAACGAAGATTTTGCAGAAACTCAACTCAAGTAAATCGAAGTTGGTGTTTTTCTTGTAACCCCAGATCTGTAATAGTATTTTGAAGGAATCATGATTAAAAGAGCTCTAACCAAAGGAATTTTGCTCTACTAATGGTACAAAGCGTATTATAAACAGGATTCTTGTGAAAAATTTTTGCCCTGGTTATTGGGTATGTTTTCAAGATAACGGCCTGGTTATGGGGTTATGTTTTCAAAATCTTGCCCTGGTCATGGGTCCACCCTCCGGATTCTCAAAGGCACATGTATACCAGCCCCCCTAGAGGAGTTACCCCCCCCCCTCGAGAGAAACAAGTCTTTGATAAAAAAGAACACATTTGAGCTAGCAAATAGCTACTAAGAATCGTAGCACTTGCATAGATGTGAAGAATGAAATGAACAATTTTGATAGATGGTAAACTCATTTAGTGCCGTGTACCATATGAAAAATAAAATTGTTGAGGCTTTCTGCATTTTCCAGCTTAGCTCCTTTCTTTATTATACAAGATGCAAGTTAAGATAAGAGAGAAACAAGATAGCGAAAACAAGTCTTTGATAAAAGAGAACACATTTGAGCTAGCAAATAGCTACTAAGAATTGTAGCACTTGCATGGATGTGGAGAATGAAATGAACAATTTTGATAGATGGTAAACTCATTTAGTGCGGTGTACTATATAAAAAATAAAACTGTTGAGGCTTCCTGCATTTTACAACTTAGCTCCTCTATTTATGATACTGAATGCCAGTTACGACAAGAGAGAAATCATATAGAGGAAACAAGTCTTTGATAAAAACGAACACATTTGAGCTAGCAAGTAGCTACTAGACATCGTGGCTCTTGCAGCTGTAAAAACATGAAAATGAACAATTTTTGAAACATGGTGTGCCGTGCCGTGTACTGAATGAGAAATTCAATTTTGAGGCTTTCTGCAACTTCGCTCCTCTCTGTCTTAAACTAAAAGCCTAGTAAGATAAGGAAAAGATAAGATGCAAGCAAACCTGTGGAAACAAACTAGAGGAACGTAGCAAAGAGAGAGAAATAAATCAAAGAAGATAGAGAAAAATTAGATACATACCGAGGGATAATCTTCTCTTGACAAGACTCTGCCTTTCTTCCTCTGAAGCTCTCACAAAACTTGCAACATTGACTTGTAACTTGGCATCGCTATTCATTTCTTCTTGAGCCTGCTGTCTTCTGAGCGCCACTTGAGCTGCCATAACTTTTTGTCTCTCTGAAATCAATATGCATTTGCTACAACGGCAGTTGCGCCACTGGCAAGCACGCTTATGACCCTTCAGCCATGAAACTATACCATGGTTCCTGCATCTGGCACATTTTGGCGCTCGTGGTGGCTTTGTCTCTGGTGATAACAAACTTGGTGGGGAATCAGGAAAATGCATGAAGCTGGGACCTTCCATTTTAACGTCGATTATGACCCTCGATTTCACGATATTCCAACAAAACGTGGCGTTATCTTCTATTGAATCCCAAGCGTCTTTGTTCGGTGGTTTGTTTATTTGATAATCAGTCGATAACAAAACGTGGATATGTTTCAAAATTATACAGCAGATTGGATACCACACTTTTCCAAAGGCTGCAATCAGCAAATTTTGAATTGTGAATGCTACGCTAAGCCAAATGTCTCTCCGCTTTCACTCTAAAATATGATGGTCTCAGCTCCTCGATCTTGCTAGGGTTTACTTTCTTATTTGAATGTAAAATTGTATTAGACAGAAGTTATTTTCTTTACACGCAGAACAAATCTCCTATATGTCATTTGAGTTATACATCCATATGGTACGATGTTAGCTTGAAGCTGCGTTACAACTAACACTTTGTTTAATGTCCACTTTCTAAGCCGTGCAGTAAAGCAATGACAGAGTATCAGCTTGTTATCACAGTCCGCTATAGCCAGTAATAGTCATAGCCAGAAAGCAATTTGCGAAGAATGAGCTTGTTATCACAGTACACCTCCTCCAATCGCACTGATTTATAGCCAGTATGTAAAGCAGAGAGAATGAGCTTGTTATCGCAGTCAGCCTCCTGTGTCTTGCTCCCTGAATGTAGCCCTAACCAAACCAGTCTCACTTAATAAAAGCCAGTACAGAAATCTGCAGAGAATGAGCTTGTTAATTCAGTCAACCTCCTCCTGTGCCTTGCTATCTAAGTGTAGCGCTAACAAGTACAATCGGACGGATTTATAGCGCCACTCTGACCCATGAAGCCAAGCGGTGGAACTTCATCTAGGATCCCTGTGGATACAACTGCGCAGCTACGGTCAAACAGTTTAATCCTCTCACAACCGGTCAGCTGCTAGACGCTACATTGGAATTGGGTGAATTGCGGCTCCTCTTCTCCCAGTTGTTAAATCTTCAACTAGAATTGACGATCAATTGTAGAACAGGGCGTCTTTCTCGCGGCCAATTGGGTCTTTCCGTTGCAGTTCGATTGCTGAAATGAAATGCACACGAGTAACAGCGACCGGTGTCCTCTTTTGGCTCGACTAGGGGTCAAGTGCCTTTGTCTTCTCAATGTACCCGTAATATCCTACATGGAATAAGAGATATTTTCAATAATAATATTTGCGTAATCTCCTAGCAAACTTAGCCGAGTTTTGTTCCGTAAATCAGAACACTAAATATTATGAAAGCTACCCATGGAGCTTTGGGATTGTCAGATTTATACCGACTAGAGTATTAGAGAGTTAGCGGTTGCTCAATTTGTCTTGCTGATACACTGACCTATTTTAGCCTCTTTGTTAACAGTTATACGATACTCTCAAGATTAGGGGATACAAACAAACGCAGCAAAGCGGCTGAACATAGAGGGACTATCGAACAAAGACAACACAGTATTAAAAAATGAGTATATCAAATAGACAGCTACATCTGCAATTGATAATCAAAATGCAACATTGTCTTTGTTTATCGACAACATGGTTGGTATAAAGTGACCTCTATTACATCGTGACCCCTTGAGAGTATGCTCCTCCTAACGGACCAACATGCTCATTAACTATGTATGGTTAAACTACCTACTGTTCAAAGTATTACAAAAATGAGTATATCAAATAGACATCTACATCTGCAATTGATCATCAAAATGCAACATTGCTATTGTTCATCGACAACATCGTTGGTATAAAGTGACCTACAGGCATCTTGACGCCTTGAGAATATGCTCCTCCGCAAGGAACTACTTGCCTACTATCAACTACGTACTGTTCAAAGTTAAACAATGATAATATTAAATAGACAGCTACCTCTGCAATTGATCATTAAAATGCAACATTGCCATTTTTCATGGACAACATGGCTGGTATTAAGTGCCCTACGTGCAATGTGTCCCTTGGAGAATATGCTCCTTCGCAAAGAATTACATGCCTATTAACTATATACAGATAAAAGTATTAAAAAATTGGCATATCAAATAGACATCTACATCTGCAATTGATCATCCAAATGCAACATTGCCATTGTTCATCGACAACATGGCTAGTATAAAGTGCCCCACATGCAATGTGTCCCCTTGAGAGTATGTTCCTCCACAAAGAATTACATGCCTATTAACTATATACAGTTAAAAGCATTAATAAATTGGCATATCAAATAGACAGCTACATCTGCAATTGATCATCAAAATGCAGCATTGTCATTCTCATTGACAATACGATTTGCAAAAAGTGACCTCCGTGCATAGTGACCCCATGAGAATATGCTCCTCCTCAAGGAACTACTTGCTTATCAACTACGTACTAAAGTATCAAAGCATGAGCACATCAAATAGACGGCTACATCTGCAATTTCATTGTTCATACTTAACACGGTTGGCGTAAAGTGATCTACATGCATTGTGATTTACAATTATAGCAGATAAAGCGGCTGAACACAGATGGGCTGAAAGTCGATTTTTCCAAGACGTGGGCGACCTATATAACTAAGAATGGATGAATTCTGCTCTAGATTTGAGGGTGATGCATGAAACTTATCCTCAAAAGCTTCACTCCATAGTTCTTATCAAACTTAATCACAGTTCAAGCCATAATTTTTCTAAAAACCTAACTGACAGAAAAATCCACAGGCTGTTGTCTTTTGGAATAGCCCATTGACAAGTACTGCATGAAGTCTAGATAATCTCCCAAAAATAAATGTCGTAAAAACGCACCTAAACAACCAGCTTCTATTTGAAACTTACTACATTCCGTACAAATCCAACTAAAATAAACTGATGACGGACTGTTAAGCTAGGCCTTAGATGAATACATGTAGACCACATTTATATCTACCGAAATAGAAAGGTTGAAAGCTCTCAGAATACCACATAATACACCATAGCCAAAAGGGATACGGTTAATTCGATTTTGTAATTCGTGCTGCTATGTTATTTGGATTCATTAATGCTCAATGCAAAAATAGATTAACCTGAACAAGTTGCAAAGCGGAAAGATTAAAGTAAAGATCACATTGGGCCATAAAGAGCCAAGAAAATATTTAATGTGATATCAATACTATTTGCCAAAATATAGCCCAGATAAAAAATACACCTCAGATCAAAGTACTTCACCGCTTCCATGTAGATTAAACGGAACTATATTCGTAGGCCTCAGAATTTTTCGGTCAGCTCAAATGGTCAGGGTGGCATCTGAACGTGTTAGCGCGTAACTCTCATTAGTTATTGGGAAATACCGGGTACGCCAAAACAGTATCCACTTTTAACAGACCATGATAAATCGTACACTAGGCTGACTTTGAAGATTGGATGATTTGATCCTTAGTCAAAGTCTCAAATAATACAAGGCCCATTTTTCGATTTTTCGGGCATCTACTTCTCGCGTATGAGCGATTTCTTGAAAATTTTAAGCGAATCTAATCTTCACTAGATAGGCGGAAAAGTCGAGCGATTCGATATTTTTCTTTCACCATCTGATTTTGACTTTCTTGTACAATAACGTTGCAATAACTCGTCCGATTTACTCAAACAAGGTCTCAAACTCTAAGATGAAGCCTTTCCCGTACAACAGTTTCAAAAATGAGACAACTGAAATCGCAGCTCCTCCACAGCAGCCATTCGAATGTGGCACAAGTTCTTTTGTGACACCCTGTAAAACCCTACATTCTTTTGGGTAGCCCGGCGCGCACAACGCATGGTGTCTACAGCGTGTATGTAAGGATACTGATTCCAAAACTGGCGGCCTTTTTTCTTTTGTTCTTTAAAAAATTAAATATTATCTTAAAAAGTTGTTTTTCAAGTCAGAAAGTATTTAAATTTACAAGGTCGTCGCTTTGAAATAGCAAATGATGTACACAAAGAATAAAAAATAATGTCAATTCTCACGAATTAGACGACGATAAGAACGAAAAGGCTATGAAATGACCAACGCCGTGACCGCGAGCTTACGGACTTGAAAGACATGCGCTGAAAAAATGAAGATGACCTTTTGCGACAAAATCAGTTAAATAAAGAAACTAGGCGGATTATCGCATTGTCATTTGCCTTAACACAGAACAGGTGACAGGGTCTCATGAAAACGCATGAAACCGCGCCATATTGCGCCATTACACGCACTGCAATCACCACAGACCACTGCGCACTAAACAACGAAAGAAACAGGTCGACTAGTCACGTGAGCTACGGTCGGCGCGCTGAAAGACTGGTCTAATGACAATACTAGAGATTCTAAAAATGCATATTGCATTCTTATTTAATATGTCAATAAAACTGGTGTGATTTAATAAACTATCAAGGAAGAATTGTATTAATTGATTGACAATAAGCTTGGAATTTCCACAGATGTTTACAACTCTAACACGTCAAGTTTACGCTTTCTGCGCCGAAAACGACTGCGAGAAATTTAATTGTTAAGTATCATGGGTAAGGCCATAAGAAAGTCATTTGGTTTTCATAAAGAAAATGTGAGCTTTTCATCACTACTTCGCTGCTATCTGTGACACGTGTTTCAGAATCCATGCACGGCCTAAAGTGGTGTGTGTCTAACCATGTCAATGGAAGTACAATTGTAATTAAAAAAACAGCATAGGCGTCAAATCTTTAAAAAAGATTGCACAAATGTTTAATGCATCTCTTGTTTGATTTAACGGCTTGAAAGGAACTTCAGCTACATCACTATAATTCTCTTTGCAGGATTTTTGATACCTTGCCTATGTTCAGAATTATAGCGTTTTTCTATCTTTTGAAAGACTTCATGAACGTTACGAAAATATTAAAATCATCTTAAATCCTGAATTGATAGAGGAAAAACGGTACAATCTTCAAGACAGCCACAGTTCATGAAGGTCTATAACATGGCCGTAAACAGAAATCTGTAGCTTTTCTGGTTTACAAGTTGGCAATTTGATGACGTCACATCCTCAAACCTGGTTGAAACATAGAAGACGCTGTAATCCTGAAAATAATCAAGATATCAGAAATGCTACATATAGCATTATAGCAAAGTACCTGAAGTTCCTTTCGAGCCATCAAATCAATAACAAGATGCATTAACCATTTCTGCAATCTGTCTTAAAGATTTGACGCCTAAGTTTTTAAAGATAATTCAATGGATAGTAGGTGTTGCCTGAAGTTGTCCACTTACTTTCGTTACAAATCAAATGTGGTCTTTTCTTTATAACAGAAGAGGAAATGATACATTCAAGAAGTTTAAGAATACTTCGAAACTTCAGGATATTGTTGAACTCTTTCAAAGGAAGTAAAGAAATTTGATGGAAAATTCGAAAATTCTATATGTGTTTGGTGTTGCTATGAAAATATGCACTTACTTTCGATGCAAATCAAATGTGGTCTTTCTTTATAACAGAAGAGGAAATGATACATTCAAGAAGTTTAAGAATACTTCGAAATTTCATGATATTGTTGAACTCTTTCAAAGGAAGTAAAGAAATTTGATGGAAAATTCGAAAATTCTATATGTGTTTGGTGTTGCTATGAAAATATGCACTTACTTTCGATGCAAATCAAATGTGGTCTTTCTTCATAACAGAAGGGGAAATGATACATTCAAGAAGTTTAAGAATACTTCGAAATTTCATGATATTGTTGAACTCTTTCAAAGGAAGTAAAGAAATTTGATGGAAAATTCGAAAATTCTATATGTGTTTGGTGTTGCTATGAAAATATGCACTTACTTTCGATGCAAATCAAATGTGGTCTTTCTTCATAACAGAAGGGGAAATGATACATTCAAGAAGTTTAAGAATACTTCGAAATTTCATGATATTTTTCAACTCTTTCAAAGGAAGTAAGAAAAATTGATGGAAAATTCGGAAATTCAATATGTGTTTGGTGTTGCTAAAAAAATATGCACTTAGTTTCGCTGCAATGGTTATCTTTTCTTAACTCAATACCAATGCTATCTTTAAAGACCCATGACCGACCGCGATCCTTTGCAGGCGCAAAATTTTTGTCACCGCAGCTAAGGTTCCCTTTCAAGTATTTTCTGAATTAACTTGATGAATTTTTCAAACTGTTAGGAATTTTCCTTTAGATTTTTTAGCATCAGACAACATCAAGAGAAGAATAAAAGACAATCTGTAACATGTTCAGCGTTGCTTGAAATTGTGCATTTAACTTTTTTTACAACTAAAGCTCGTTTTCTACTCTTAGAATTATCAAAATTGTTATCAAAATTTCTTGATACAGTCCATAATATTACTTTCAGCATTAAAAATAAGATATTCGAGTAATGAAACTTCCTACTGTGATTGTGTAGATAGTTTTCTGATTCTTCGAATTCATCCTTTGTTGTGCAGCTGAGAAACTTTTTTATTACATTTTCAACAACTAAACAAATTCTTATAAAGTATAGCATTCCTTTAGCGAGTATCTGTGTTGAAAAATCAACACAAAGCATAATACTTGGAGATAACTTATCGATAAAACTTATATCAGGAACTAGAAGATAAGCTATCTTCTCACTAAACACCATCAGTCTCTGAAGTATCCAAAATAATACCTATAACAAAGAGACTTCATAAAGCAACAATTTGCTCAACAGAAACTTCATCGGGAATACCCTTGGTGGGTGCTTTGTCATAATAACAAACATTTTACAATAATGCTTTTAAGATCACTTAGTTAAATAAGCAACCAGCAGATACTTCAAATTTGTTTCCTTGCCTGCAATATGCATCATGGTCATTTTCTGATAAGATAAGACTTAATTTCTGGCCTTTGGCCTTAATCACAATATGAATGCGTCTTTTTGAAATATATAACAAATTTAATAATTAAAATGATCAAAATGTTTGTCGTCTTTCTCGTGGCCTTAAGATAAGACCTTCAGAGGTATTTTCTTGGATCGTTTCTTCTTTGAAAACAGAAAGTTTTGCAATATAGATTTTGCAATTATGTCTACTTTTAGAACTTTTAATCAGAAACACATTTCACAAATCTTGCTTCCTAAAACAAACATATGCAAAATGTGATGCGCTATGTGTGTCATCCTTTGATAGATAATCAAATTATAATATTACACAATAACATTAGCAATTTATTTATNATCACAATATGAATGCGTCTTTTTGAAATATATAACTCATTTAATAATTAAACTGATCAAAATGTTTGTCGTCTTTCTCGTGGCCTTAAGATAAGACCTTCAGAGGTATTTTCTTGGATCGTTTCTTCTTTGAAAACAGAAAGTTTTGCAATATAGATTTCGATAGGTTTTGCAATTATGTCTACTTTTAGAACTTTTAATCAGAAACACATTTCACAAATCTTGCTTCCTAAAACAACTTATGCAAAATGTGATGCGCTATGTGTGTCATCCTTTGATAGATAATCAAATTATAATATTTTACAATAACATTAGCAATTTATTTATTAGCTGGTACAAAACAAATTAAATTATATAACTGTATAAATACAACAATTTCAGAAGGACTTGAAATTAGAATTCGATGTCAATTGAAAGGATTATTCTCTTGTTTTCTGTTCTTTTCTTTTCTTTTCAAGTCTGTTTTCTTGCTTCTAAATTGTATCTAATTGATTGTGTTTGATAAGATAAGGCTTTCAGCAAAATTTTCTGAGAAAGTATTTCTTGAAAAAAACCAATATAGATCTCTTGATAAATTTTGTGATGCACAATTTGCAATTATGTCTCATAATAAAACTTTTAACTTCACGATGTAAATTTCAGTTCAAAACAGAATAGCTCTTCCCATTACCGCCTATATGCTGGATCATGCCAGGTGTTGGGTAATAATTGTTGTCAGTCTTTGTTAGAACATTGAAATTTGATATTTTAGAATAGCATTAATAACAATTTATGTGTTAACTGGTAGCAAGGAATAAGTCTTGGAAAATGTAAAATGACAAACCGAATCTCGCTTCGAACGTGTATTTAATTGATTGTGTTTGACAAGACGAAGCATTCAGCAGAACTTTCTCAGAAGATGTTTCTTTGAAAGCAGAAGATTTTAGAATAGATCTATAGGTAAAATTTTATGATATAGAATTTGCAATTTCGTGTCATATTAAAACTTTCAACTTTACAATGTAAATTTCATTTCAAAACAAAATAGCTATTCCTGGGACCGCCCATTTGCTGGGTCATGCCAGGTGTCGGGTAATAATTGTTGTCAGTCTAAGAACATTGAAATTTGATATTTTAGAATAACATTAATAACAATTTATGTGTTAACTGGTAGCAAAGAATAAGTCTTGGAAAATGTAAAATGACAAACCGAATCTCGCTTCGAACATGCATCTAATTGATTGTGTTTGACAAGATGAAGCTTTCAGCTGAACTTTCTCAGAAGATGTTTCTTTGAAAACAGAAGATTTTACAATAGATCTATCGATAAAATTTTGTATTATAGAATTTGCAAGTTTGTCTCATATTAAAAATTTTAGCTTCAAAATCTAAATTTCAGTGCAAAACCAAATAGCTATTCCCAAGACCGCACATTTCCTGGATCATGCCAGGTGTTTAATGCTACTTATTGTCATTCTAAAAAATTGAAATTTGATGGCATAGAATACCATTAATAACAATTTATATGTTAACTGGCAGCAGAAGTAAGTTTTAGAAAGACTTTTGAAAAACTTTGATGTGAAATTAGAAGCCGAAATGAAGCACCGCCTTAAACCATTTAGAAACATCTGTTGTTGGGTCTACGAGTGGCTCGTCTAAATTGTTTCGCATACGTTTTGTCTCTAACCACTATTCACACTTGCGTTTCTTCATAAACAAAAGCTGCAAAGCAAAAACGATCTTTTTCAAATTAAATCTCAATTGTTTATGGCATTGTTTACATTTTGCTATCAATGAAAATGATATTAGTTGGTCGTTGTGTTCAAAATTGGTAGCAGTCGGAGGATAAACAACAGAAAAGCATTATAACTGTTTTGATGCAACGTGCTACTTTTAAAAACAATTGTTCAATCAAAAATGTCATTTTTCAAAACCATCTATTGAAATATGAATGGGCAGCTAGTTAAATATTGATGGGCTAGGGATTAATCAAAATTACATTTTGAACATTCCATGTATCGTGGCTACAAAAGTCATTCAACGAAATCAAAGTGAGATCAATTCTATAAAATTTACGAATAATTAGATGTCTGATCGATAGAAAACATTTCCCCAATAGTCTCGACTCTAAATGCCAATAAAATTATTTATGCAACTTAATACAAGCTTAGAAATTCATAAACAAGTCGTGAAAACAGACACTTCAGGGTTTAAAGTTTTCAAAAATACTGATATATTTAGTTAAGTCGGTTAGCAAATGGCTAAAGATTCAAGTTATTTGCTAATGTAGGAATTAAAGCGTGCATTTTACAGCAGCCCAATAGCAATTTTTACTTACCAGATAAGACTTTGAAATGAGTGGTTCATTCTAATTAGAGATATTGGAATGCCAAACAAATTAAGATCGAATCCACTTTTCAAGGCTGCAATTTTTACTTACCAGATAAGACTTTGGAATGAGTGGTTCATTCTGGTAATTAGAGATATTAGAATGCCAAACGAATTAAGATCGAACCCGCTTTTAAAAACTTTTCCGAGAGTAAAATTTCTTGGAGCTCCTCCCTCGCACGAAATATGCGACTCCTCGGTTCCTTGGAGTTTAAAAAAAGCCTCATCGCCTCCTCATTCTCCTCAGACCTAACCCAGGTACACCCACTGAATGGATTGTGAAAATCTGAATCTGCACAAGGTAAAAATGAAAAAATTACGACACTTTGAAACTCGGTTATATAATTTACTGAAGTGGGCTGACAAACAGGTCAAATACAATATTGTGTGGGTAACGCTACCAGGTGACTTGCATTTTTCGGATGAGTTCACAAGGTCACAGGATTTTAGATTCATACTTTAATCTGTCACAAAAAACTAAAATCATCATTTAGTACAACTTTCCATAATTTTTCAGGGCAAGTCGCTCTATAGAATAGACGATTGCGCTAAAGATGGCGTCCACTGATCTGTGATGGATCACAGGAGGCCCAATCGCATATTAATGTTTACATCTGATCTCTACTCAAGGACTCTTCCTGCCGCTTGCCGCTATGAAACCATAGGCTATTCAGTTCAATGCCACTAGTCTGTTGCTGTTGTTGTACTACAGAAATAACGCATCGTCATCATCATCATCATCATCATCATCATCATTACTTTATTTTTACAGTAGGCGAGAATTAATTATAGCTCAAAATTGCAGCTAATTTAAGCCTACTCTACAAAAAAATATATACAATATTACAACAACAACAAATAATTAAATATATCAAGGCTAATTACATGAGGATAAAAACATAAAAGTCTATCCTGTTAGGAACCCAACCTGTGGTATATATGCTTTGCAAAGCCTGCAGTTGCACTTATCACCTTTCCAGCACCTTATTTGCTTTTTAAAAATTGGAAGGGTGCTAGAATCTTTATATTATTGCTTGTGTACTTACATTATTGCTTGTGTACTGTATTGTGTACAGTAGCACAGAAGTACAGTACAGTAACCGTAGTAATAAAAATAACATAAAAATAACAGTTGTTTTTATTACTACTGTTTCTGTACTGTACTACTGTACACAATAATGCTGCGTTATTTCAGTAGTACAACAAGAGCAACAGACTGGTTGTATTGAACTGAATAGCCTATGGTTTCATAGCGGCAAGCGGCAGGAAGAGTCCACGAGTAGAGATCAGATCTAAACCAAAACACTAATATGCGATTGGGCCTTGGGCCTCCTGTGGATGGATCAGGCAATAGCCTTTTTAGTTATTCTAAAAAAGAATCTGAATCGAACGATACTTTGATACATTTTGTAGAATTTTCGAATGTGCACAAAGTGATAGAAGCTCTAACGCCACTCAATCGAACCTTTCGTATAAAGGTGCACACAAATATGCTCCATCCAGATTCTTTTCTAGGATAACTAAATAGTCTATTGTTTACCATGATCTTTTACGTTCCGTGATAAATCGACTAATCAAATAAATCGAAACTCTTTTAGACGCAAAGGATCATGGTAAAAGATTCCATGACGCCATCTTTAGCGCAGTCGTCCATGGGCGAAAACAGGAGCAGTTCATACAAAAAAATCAAGTTAATTTTCTTTCAATGGGAAGATTATACAATATCGAGACTCAAATGATAACTACAACAGGTCTTCGAGCATGTCAAAACTGCTTATCCCACCCGCCATGGTTACCTTAAAGGGGTTGTGCTGTTTCATGGAAGTTCTCGCAAAATAATGTGTACTAAAATTCTTTCCTTGAAGCTACTCTAAAACTTTTTTCGAAAATAGCAACACATTCTAGTAGATTAACGACCGCAGATTTTGTTTACATGCTTTCATATTCCATTTGTCCAACTATTGCTGGGATGCGAACCATGGGCGTAGGGGAAGATAAAATCTGGGGGGGCTGCCCGATAAAATTTATATTGTTTACCAAATTTTTTGCCCGACTTTGGGTGGATTTTTGCCCGAAAAAGGCTGATTTTGGTAAATTTTTCCAACGTTGGGGGGGCTACCGCCCCCCAGCCCCCTGGCTCCTACGCCTATGATGCGAACCGATTTCGAGGAGGGGTTGAGAAAAGTCTTGAACCCAAACAGGAAGACTGTGCTGAGAAATCACAACGTCCTTTGCCTTTAACCAATTAAACTGGAATTTTCGCATACAAATATCGATATTGGCCTGTCCATGTTTGTCTACGCTCCGAGGGCACAGCCCCTTAAATGGATGAGTCGAAAAAATTCTTTTTATATCAATTTAGAAGCTCACAAAATCATCTCCAATTTAGAATCTATCGAAAATCCTCTACTGTAGACTTAGAAATAACAACTCAAAATCTATCTCACTAGTTTCGCCTATAGCAAACTTCTTCGTTCTTGAAGCTGATTAGGACATTTTAGGTCTCCTCAGTGGCCTTAGGTTAACATTTTGCCAGAATTCAGCCTCTGTAATATTACATATTGCTCAAGGAAACTGTCTGCATGATTTTTCTTTTTTGAAGTCACAAAATTCGAACGAAGATCTCGAACTTCGAACGAAAAAAATAATTTTACTGTGGCCTCACCACTTCTATTGTACTCAACCCTGCCAATAAATAAATAATGATACCTGGAAGTTGCTTACATCTCAAATTTGCTTATTATCCAGAACATCAAAACTACGACAGATATCAAGATAGGAACTTCGTCGAACATTAAAGCATATATCATCTGATGAAATATTCAAATCGCAGATCAATTCTGCGACAAAAAACACTTAAACTACTCAAAACGTTTATAAAGGGTTGCCCAACAAAACTAACCTCTTAGATTGAAAAGTCTCACAACTTAATTGAAGTTAGAGTCTCACAATCTATTCCCATCATTTAACACTATTTTCGCTACTTTGTAAGCTAACCTTAGGAGAAAGCATTGTTGAAACGCGAGCAAAGCGAGCGCTTTTACTTTCCAGTATATCAAGAACCCACCACCACCACCAAACAGAATTACTATCGGTTATTAAACGATTACGAGGTCAATGCTGGAAAATATTAGCACCGCAGGGTCCGTACAAGAAACTAAGGTCCGAATATTTTCCAGCAAGGATCGAGTACTGTTCTACTGCGTTTTTCTTCTTGTTCATCATTGTATTTGGTCGCTTCGACGGCCTACATTCGCATTTTCTTCCTTTATGATTTCAAATTCTTCTTCAAAATTTACCGAAAAGAAATCTTCGAGTACTAAGCAAAATTTTGGTTGTCTATTTTAGCGGTCAAGGCCTAAAAAAGAAGCCTTTCCTTGTCGCTGGTTTCTAAGGCAACGCCGTTCCAATACGGCTTCCAAAATATGACTTTTGCGGACCGATCAAGAGCAAATAAAATTGCTCCGTTGCCGGTCCGACGAGCCCTATTTTTCGAACGCCATATAATTTAAAGAAATTACAAGCTGATTTTCTACATTTCATCCATTATATTATTTAGATTGTATAGCTTGAACAAAAAGGTTTATGATGACTGCATTTGGAATCTGACCATACCAAGTTTCAAAAGATCAGCGGAGATCCAACATCAACAAGGGAGGCTAGATGGCAATGACTTGATCTTTCTGTGACGTTATTGCTACATGTTGAAACAACCAGGCTGATTTTGAAAGCCTTGCTTTTCACTAGGGGGTCTTGCCTGCTGGTTAGATAATGGTTAAAGTTACAAAGTGCAGGGCAGAAATGACGAAATCAGACACGTTTATCTTGTAGAAACCACGAGCCAGTAGGAAGAAAGCCTAATGTAGCATGGATTTTGTGGTAAAACGATTTCTCGTGAGATAGATAAAGTTGGGAATTTGCAAGCTGCACCATTTAAAGCATACGAATTTAGAACAAAAGCGAGAGATACTGTATAATACACAGTACAGTTATGCGACAAAAGTGGACACATTCAAATACACGTTCAGACTGATAGCCAGCAAAGATAAAATGATATGTTGATATGTTATAACAATAAAGACAGATGCGCGTCTTGTTTACAGGTGAAGTCAATTTTACCACGAGATAAGAGAAGATATAATGGTCTTTTTATTAGACACGTGGATTGAATTAAAATATAGATATTTGAAACAGTGATACATACAAAACGATCATTAGAATTTGAATCGATAGTTTACATTAAAAGCCACAATTCTTGGAAGTAAAAATATTTGTATGGTAGAATTTTGGGAAGGTAAAATTCTGGGAGTAGTAAAGAACCCGAAATTTACCATCTTAGATGTTTATTTCTCTCAAAGTTTTAAGCGTTCGTAAATTTATGACTACCTAATTCCTTCGAAAATGGGTTATCAGTAAAAATTTGTCCTGATAGCTCTTGCTCTTTAATGCTTTCGTGAAGAAAACACCAAAAACACTTTTGAAACACTCTGAATATTCCCGACGGTCAGGAAGAGAAAAACTACCAACAAAAATTCCTGCAAAACGTCCCACAATGAAATTGTCCCACATCCCATCAGAAAAGCGTGCCAGAACGTTTGCACACTGGGCAGGGGCCATTAAGAACGGTGTCGCCAACGTACCAGGTGTCCCACGAAATGCCACAGCGTTTGGTCAAGTCTTTCTCAGAACCGCGAAAGGTTTATCTTATTATTCTTTTTTTACATCAATTAAAACAACAAACATCACTACGAACCGCAAAGTAAAATGTGCCACTCATTGCAGGAAAAGACACGTCGTCAGCGAGTTCCCACAATGAGAAAAAACTCTAATTCTAATTCTTCAAATTCTTCTTCAAATCAGATTTTGAAAAATTCTTCGTCATAAGTACTTATGAATCTGGAATAAGCAGGTTGTTCAAAGACCGAGATCATGAACGAAATATAGCTGCAATCACTTAAATTTATTTATTTTTATGCACTAAATGACTTCTGCACTCAAAGAGAATTCGCTAAGATGTATCTAAATCTCATCTAAAGAAAAAAATTTCGGAACTTTTCGGTGCTAAATTTTTAGTGTATGACCTTCAAAACCAAACTTTGGGATTCACAATTTTGTGAAAAATTTAGGGTGTGTTTGATTGTTATTCCAAACCTACCAAATTCTGAAAACAGTAGACTTCGCAGAGACGGAAATATATTTCCCAATCAAACCAAGGATAAATTTAAGGTGCAGTGATGACCAATTTGTGCAGTGATGAATCGAAAATGTGCAGTGATGAATCAAGTTTTGTGCAGTGATGAATTCTTTCACTTTTCAGTTTGAAATACTTGAAATACAGCAGTTATAGATGTTTTCAGAATAAAGACACTTAATACTTCTTGCAACGAATAGTCATCTTGCTGGGCACCCCCTTTTTGACAAAAAAATTGACCCTCTCATTGAAACTCACCTCTTTTTAGAGTCTTCAAACACAATATTGGGGAAAAAACATACAATTCAGGCGTTGTTTAGTAAAATAACAACTGCAGAAATCACATGTTCGAAAAATTAAATCTTGCTTTTTGCCTCTAATCTCTTACTACTTGTTTCAAAACGAGCAAGGTGCTTGACAATATGATTCTGGTCAGTTTTCTTGAATTATAGCTCTTACTTACATTCAGGTGCTATTTAGTAGGAAAACTGAAGAATTTTCATAACCAATACCCAAAGAATTTTGGCGCGCCTTCGGGGCGCTTCCAGCTTCTGCTATATCTGTGGCACCCCCTCTGCAAGTTGTGCCTTTCAATTTCTGGCTAGATCCACCCCTGCAGAACAAATGGAAGAACTCTGGGTGGTTATCAGTTTCTACAACAGAATATCACGGACTAATATTAAATCAAGTTTTGCCCATGTGTCAGCAAATTAGTTGCATGACAAACTCCCTTGCTTCAAAAAAAGAAGAATTAGCTGTATTCTAGGTCATTCTAGAGGTCATATTTACAAAATTTTCCAGGGGTGCATCCCTGGACCACTTAGATGTATGCAGTTCCCGCGCATGTGGCTGGCTTCCCCCTGGTTTCACAGTGCATAATTAACTAATGGTGGACAGAAATGTATGACAATTATGCTGTCCGGTGAAAGGAAATCTTACATATACTTGTCTCTGCCCACAAGAAAACTTGCCAAACCTATTGCCACACCCTTCTGCCACACCCTTTTGACCTGCAAATCTGCGATTTACGGTGTTTTGTGCAGTGATGAAAATTCCTTAAATTAATGCCTGAATCAAACACAAAAATCTTCAAAACAGCAGGTTTCGGATTCACCACCAGGGTTTTGCTAATGAAATAAGAATCTCTCTAAAGTCTGCCAAACCTTCTGACTTTTGGAGCAGAAGGTTCAGAAGGCCTTCCAAACCTACCAAACCTGCCGTTCTCAGAATGTTGGGGTCAATCAAACGCGAATTCCGAGTCTACCAAGTCTACCGTTTTCAAAATTGGTACCAATCAAACACACCCTTAATATAGTATATTTCAGATCATATAAATTCGGCAATTTCTTGCTTAAAGTATAAACTAAAGTGTCAATATCTAAATTCAACTCTTGCAAATGTGAAAAATATTTCTCTAATTCTTCGATCTTTACCGTTGAAGGCTATCGCATATGTGGAAATACATTTTATAAAAATTCGTACTGCCTTTTTACATCGTAGACGATTGTGATTTGAGGCTGTTTCTGGAAATTTTTGAAACAAGAAATTAGAAATTTGTATCAATGTCTATTAAATTATTATGGTATAAATAGCGTTTGAATAACTTTAATCATTATAACATCTCTTGTCAAAAAGCAAACCATGTATTTAGAAACCATATCTGAGAGCTAGCGAACCTTTACGAAAGGTTGGGGCAAGGAATATTTGATGCTTTTAAGAAAACAGCGCTCGTCGTTAAAACTCCTTTGAGAATTGACGAAGTTACAAAAACTGTTATATAGTGTCACGAATGGCTTTCAAATAAAAGAAAGGACGCTCTTTTTATGTATCGTATTTGATCTTGGTATACAGGGAGGGTGTTTCAGAAAAAAACGCAACCCAACTATAATTGAAAATTTTCAAGAATTAACAACATTTGATTTCTATGTAATGTATGCCATCTGAAAGCACAATTTTCTTCTTTCCAATGCTATGCAGTTTGGATACATCAATGAAATTATTTATCACTTAAAGGGAATCTAAGCATATGTAAGCCTTTGATAAAAATAACCGCGCAAAGACAAAAGGACGTGACACGTGCCGAAACATATTTGGGTAACTGATTTACGTCAACAGGAAATATTGATATCTGATAGGCTAGAATTTGACTGCAAATGGCTCGAGCCATTTTTATATGCTTAGATTCCCCTTAACTGGCGTTTTAGTAAGTATGGTCTATTTTAGATCTAGGTTTTGAAATTTAAGAACAGTGTAATTAAGAGGGCATGTATTATGCAAAACCATATAAGTGGCATGCTTCATGAAAGTAGCACTTAAAAACATCTTTCCAATTTTAAAGAAATTTTCAAAGTTCAGAAAATTATCCTCTAAACTTTCAGTGTAAATTATGTTGAAAGCTGTAGTTCTTATATTTGTGGGTTTTTTAACGATACTGTAGCGAATATCATGAGTTTGAATATACGCGTCATAATTTGTAGCGGTTTTTTGCCCTTCTTCTGCATCCGACAACATAATAAACAATTAGCAAGAATTTATCAGCCAACTAAAAACTTATTTAACTTTGAAAGTATATACTATGATCAACCTAAACTTGTTGTGTTTCTCCGAGATAGATAACACTGGAAACACAATCTAAATCTAGGAAGAAGAGTTTTCAATTCTCTTTTGATTGTCGGCACAACGAGGCTAAATGTGCTGTGTAGTGGAATTTGATTTCATGTTCTTGAAACAAGACAGTGGACTAATATGATCTAATTTGAAACTAAGTTTAGTTTTACAAAATATGACGCCAAAAGAAAGATAAGAGTATCTAAGAAACGTTTGGTACTAAAGATGGACAATTTTCTGAAAAACTAACCAGTTTCTAGTACTCAGGGCAATCAAAATAGCTTACAAAAACATGTCTCTGAGAATCTTATCCTGGATAGAAATTGCTTTATATGTCAAAGAAACTCACCACTAGGAATCATAGAAATTAAACTATCAAGTTTTGACTTATAAAAGCAATAAAGTATTAAAAATAATGTTCCTACAAAACATGAAAGATGCCTTTGAAAATGAAGAAACCATTAGTACTAGAACATGAAATATTTTTGCCCGAGTATGGGTATTGAAATTCAGAAAAGTTCAGAAACCTCTGCACTAACAGCCGGTTAAAATTTCTTATCAAAGCGTAACTTTAGCGATGTTTGTTATCAACAGAAGTATCTCAATGTGTCAAATGAAACTCACAGGTATGTAGATCAAGATTGCGTTATATTTTCATCCTCCGAAAATAGGAAAAGCATTTCAAGAAACTCCAAGAGCTGAAGCATGACAACTTTCAGAAGGAACTGAGGAACTTTAAGTTCTAAATCTTGGTCCACACACGAGTAAAATGCGTTTGAATTGAGATAACGCATTTTCTAAACTCGTTATAAACGCATTTTCACGAGTTATCGCTTTTTGATTTCACTCAAATGCATTAAGACATTCTCAAAGGCACGGAAAAAATCTCAGATTGAGGCAAAAACAATTTCGACGCTTTTTCCGTCGCATTTTTACTGCATTCCCAACGCATTTTCACTCTAGTGTGTACCAAGCTTGAGGGTGGATTCAAATTTAATAAAGAAATATGTATGTCCAAGACTTACAATGTTGTTGAATCTTTAGTAGAGCAGCAACTATGTAGTTTGCCACACAGCCTTTGCTTGAAATATCTTTCTGTACTAACGTCTTACCAACCAACTTGCAAGCATTCAACGAAGAATAGCTGCTTGGAGACCGACCGACCGACACACGTTTTTCTTTGTCACATTTGCATCCGAAATCAGAACATTATCTGTTCGTAATCAAGTAGATCGCTTTAATCAACGCTACAGGGATTCCTATAAAAGATACATTGAAAATGGCTTTGATTCTATAGCGAGCGTTCTTTGTAGGCTAATATCAAATGTCAGTTTGCAAAGCCGCTTTGTTCTGTAACATAAATATGACCTCGTATCGAGCCGAAAAGTCTTCGCTCACAAAAAACATCTATTCTCCTTGCGACAAGTAACAGCCTGCTTTTAAATACTTTAGTAGCTCTCAATTGTTTCCTTTTTCACTCAAGGGAATCAGCTGCTCTATATATTCTTCATAGTCAATGGCGACTAGGTGATTTCGCAAAATGGAAACGCCTAGCGTCTCTCATGAAGATACTAGGCTTGCAGTTCTCCACTTAAAAGAAGCATCTTATCACTGTAAAGGCTAGTTTCCAATCAGTGGGATTTTCCAAGCGGGCGGAATTTTACACAATCACAATTTATGCAACCCTAAATTTCTATTCAATAGACAATAACCCTAAAGATGGCGGCTCCAAAGACTCTATTGTGTTTGCTGCAAAGCATGTTGGTAAAAAGCTTCCTGACGACAACCTAACGACATAAAAAGTTTGGTCTGCCGTTTCGACTAGCTAGCTGTTCTAAAGTTTGGAACAAGTAATCAATGTAAACAAGCATGAAACTTTTGTAATTCGAACGCGAATCTTTAATTAAAACTTGAATAGACAATAACCCTAAAGATGGCGGCTCCAAAGACTCTATTGTGTTTTGCTACAAAGCATGCTGGTAAAAAGCTTCCTGACGACAACCTAACGACATAAAAAGTTTGGTCTGCCGTTTCGACTAGCTAGCTGTTCTAAAGTTTGGAACAAGTAATCAATGTAAACAAGCATGAAACTTTTGTAATTCGAACGCGAATCTTTAATTAAAACTTGAATAGACAATAACCCTAAAGATGG
>REGM01000016.1:1194942-1219403 GCA_004194415.1 Aurelia aurita | reverse complement strand
TTCAGAATTCTCATTCTTTTGGGATTTTTCTCTGCGAAGTCTGCCAACGCTACCGTTTTCAGAATGTGTATTCTTTTGGCATTTTTCTCTCCGATCTCTCCGATCTCTACCGTTTTCAGAATGCGCATTCTTTTGGTAACTGACATTTTTCTCTGCGAAGCCTACCGTTTTCAGAAGATTTCCGAGACTTCAGATGCTCAAAAGAATACGCCATGCAATGCAGAAACAATTTCCCAACATCATTAGAGGCGTTTACCGTGATTAGAATTTAGCTTAAAATGCCGATAAAAGGTACTTGAACATCTAAAACTCCAGAAAATACGGAGAGAGTTTCTTGTGAAGTAGTGAGTGCTGTTTTCTCTCGGCTATAGCTCAATCATTCTTTTGCACAGTGGATTAAACAAAGTTATGCCGAAACAAGTTCCCAATATTATTAGAGGGGTCTAACGTGACTAACATTAAGCTTAAAATGAAGATCAAAGGTACTTGAACATCTAAAACGCCAAATAATACGGAGAGAGTTTCTTGTGAAGTAATGTGTGCTATTCCTCTCGGCTATAGCTCAATCATTCTTTTGCACAAGGGACTGAACTACGTTATGCAGAAACAATTTCTTAACATCATTAGACGCGTGTGACGTGATAAAATTAAGCTTAAAATGCCGATAAAAGGTACATGAACATCTAAAGCTCCAGAAAATACGGAGAGAGTTTCTTGTGAAGTAGTGTGTGCTCTTTTCTCTCGGCTATAGTTCAATCATTCTTAGGTACAGTGGATGAAACTAAGTAATGCCGAAACAATTTCTCAACATCATTAGAGGCGTTTAACGTGACTAGAATTCAGCTTAAAATGAAGATCAAAGGTACTTGAACATCTAAAACTCCAAATAATACGGAGAGAGTTTCTTGTGAAGTAATGTGTGCTCTTTCTTTCGGCTATAGCTCAATCATTCTTTGGCAAAGTGGATTGAACTAAGTTATGCCGAAACAATTTCCCAACATTATTAGAGGCGTCTAACGTGACTCGGCAAAACTTCTATCATTTTTTAAGCTTTACTACAATCGTTTTGCCAAATTTTGCGCGAAGACCTCAAGACATTGACCAATGTGAATCACTTTCATTTGAACAAAACGTGCTGGCTATGCTCTCGGCAAAGTGCCAATCGTTTCATTCATTAATTTGGTACAAAATCAGCTATAAAAATCACCGAACGCAAAAGAGCTGTCTTGGGACCCTAAAGCTTCAATCGTTTCTTATGCTCTGCAAAGCTGACATTTTCAAATTGTGCCGACATCGTATGAACACTAGCTAAAACTTCGGCACCTTCAAATTTTTGTCATTTTCAAATGGTACCGTAACCGTGTGGACGTAGTCTTAATGGGACGCGTGAAGCTGCATATTTATCACGTGATATCAACAACGATGCAACTGTTAATTAAGTCCAAGTGGGCATACAACATTGATAAAACGTCAACAAATGTTGACTAGTAGTTGTTAAAATGTTGATGAAACGTTGATGAAACATTGAAAATGAAATTTTTTGTCAACTTTGAAATGCAAACGTTCGATCAAGGTTGTTTCAACGTCATACTAACCGTAAAATTCTTACGCTGAAATTGAGTCAGAAAATTTATGTTGATGGAACGTTGTTATTTAGTTGATCAATGGTGTAACCTCATATCAACCAGAATTCAAAGTTGAATCAACATGATTGTGCCCACTGGGAAGCGTATTCGCTATTCTGTCTGCAAATACTCAGTCACTTTGCTTACTAAACAGTGACACAATTAAACCTCTCATTTAACGCCATCGTAACAAGCTAAAACTTCACTGGAAATAGTAAGTGTATGGATATTGAAGGAGGACATCGGGATATCTAAGCATAAAGAAGAAGCACAGATCGGCAGATAAAACTTATCAAGAAGTTTCTGTATAGTTATTCATAACAATGATAGCTATGGTGATATCGGTAATACTGCAAGAGAAACCTTGATAACGAATGCTTAAACAAGAAACGATTGTCTTTCTGTAATTTCACCGCAATATGATGTATTGCATGGAGAAACAAGTCCCTGACAATATTGATATAATTTAATTCTAGGCAGACGCCAAGTGGTATTGAGCCATCCTAGTGCGGAGTGGCTACAAATAAATAAATCAGTCATATAACTATAGCGATTTGGAACAATCTACACTCTGACCTAAAGTCAGCTAAGAGCGTTAACAGTTTCAAACATAAGATCAAGGAAAAATTCTTTAAAAACCTCCAAAATCAAGAAAACAACCTTTATGTATATTACTGCAATTCAAAAACTGCAAACACAACAAGTTTGCACCATTACTTTCTACCTTTGATACAAAATATATATTACACTTTTCTTTTCTTTCATGAAAACTTTTCTTTCAATAATAACTCTGGAGGGACCATTATGGAAACAAGGTCGCACTGACCTTCTAATGCTATCCCTGCAATTTTAACTGGGGGCGTTTCTAGATTAGATTTTTAACTTGTTATATTTATCTTATATTATACACATGTAATTAGACTACTACTTCTTTTCTAAATTTCGTATTACATTTTAATTTTAATTTGTATGGCAGAATTTTACATACATACATACATACATACATACATAGCGAAATGATTCAGCAGTACTAAAAGTAAAGAACTGATTTACCATATCCTATCGAGAAACAAGTCCCTGACATTATTGATACAATCTAAATTCTAGGCAGACGCCAAGTGGTATTGAACCATTCTAGTGCATAGTGGTTAAAAATAAGCAATTATTCATATAGCGAAATGATTTAGCAGTACTAAAAGTAAAGAACTGATTTACCATATCCTATCGAGAAACAAGTCCTAGCATCATTGATCTAATTTAAATTCTAGGCAGACGCCTAGAGCTAATGAGCCACGCTGGTACAGAGTGCTGGCAAATAAAAAAAATCAGTCATACAGTGATATGATTTAGCAGCACTAGACGTTAAGAACTGATTTACCATAGACTATCGAGAAACAAGGCTTAGATATCATTAATATGATACAAATTCTAGGCAGACTAACTAGTCAGACTAATTCTAGGCTATTGAGTCACTATTATATTGTCCAACCTCTCACGAAATAAACAAAAGAGTCATATACTGAAATGATTTGGCAAAAACAAACTTGGTTTAGAAAAGGGATACGATGTATCATACCGAGAAACAAGTTGCTAGCCCCATGGAGAAGCCATTGATAAGCATATCTTAAACCAGTTGTGCAATTGGCAAATTTTTTCGCACGAAGCAAAGATTTTTATAGTATAAAGCAGGTTTTCCGAAAGGCGAATCTTTTCACGGGAAGTGAATTTTTTGAGTAAATTTGATTTACGAACCGTTTACTCTGGCTGTTCGCTTCAGCGAAAAAATGATTTCGATCTGTTTCTACATTTTTATTCGCGCTTGCTCGAATTGCTCGAAAAAATCCGCCCAGCGAAAAAACTGTAGATGACGCGCCCAGGATTCTTCAGCCAAGACGGTGCGAATGCTAACAAATAGCTAAATCAGCGATATAGTGAAACGTCCTTGAGCAAATCCAAGTGAAATGTCAAGTCATTCAAGTTATTGAAGAGCTAAACCATAGTTGAGTCATGTAACATATTTGAATTAATGAAAATTATGAAGCCAATTTCCTAAGATCTATCTGAACACCTGGTCCCATATACTAATCATCAAAAGATATCAAAAAACCAAATATAGATATCATGTTTTGATATAAATTGTTAATTTTCAAAACAATGATTCTGAATTTTAATATGAGTTTTCTAAACCTGCAATACCTAATATATCTTCTAAACGAAATGACTACGAACATTTGCACATTTTTGTACGCATTTTTAAGCCTTGTTGAAATATTCAAATAATTATGGAATGCTTTCTGGTCCTTTTTCTAATGAGTATGGAAGTTTCTATTAAACTGTGACACGCTAGGAAATTTGAAATAACAAAACTATGCATAAGTTATATATTTTGGTTCAAGTTTCTAAGTATCAAAATTATATTATGGCATTTATAATAACATGTATAATAAATGTGGCATATCTAATAAGGACTCGTATCTTTGAGAGTAAAATAGCAGATGTACTTGCATACTGTTTTAGAAACAATTCTCTCCTCAGATTTCTTTCCTGTGACATTGAAAATCTCAGAAACAGATAAATCAAGCTAAAACTGCAATGAATTGACCACACATAAACTGAATGTTTCATGAAACTGATTTTTAATTTCTAAAACAATGGTAGTATTTTTTCTTAAAATTTCAGCTGCATTGTTTGGATCTTGAAACCAACAAGATACGAAAAAACAAAATGAAAAAGAGCCAACTGGCAAGACATGGGCAACAGTGTCCTAAAGGTAGA
The DNA here is from genome assembly GCA_004194415.1 of Aurelia aurita. Lineage (NCBI taxonomy): Eukaryota > Metazoa > Cnidaria > Scyphozoa > Semaeostomeae > Ulmaridae > Aurelia > Aurelia aurita. The sequence goes on along the minus strand of REGM01000016.1, from coordinate 1,215,003 downwards.
CATGTTTGCAAATCACGGAAATTTGACTTTCTCTTCTAAAATTTAGGATTACTTGTTCTTCTTTTAGGTTGGTGAGCAAATTGAAACGAAGCAATAAGAATATTTTTATTAATTGCCAATCTAGCTTGAAATTGGTTTGTAAATTTCCAAAAAGTTGTCACATCTTTGATCAACACAAGAAATCCACCCCCATATTGCTGGGATTTGTAATTCTTAGCTGCTGCGGAGGGCGTAATCATCGTGGATGGCTTTTATCCTACTACATGCATCCAACAGTCTACGTATTTACTTCAATTCGTACTTCCCCTAACCTTGCGTACTGATTCAGGCTATACACCTAATATTGTGATGTTGGAGCACCTTACATTTTGATAACCACCAGTTGTACCATGGGCAACGCGGACTCTGGTTTGTTAGAAATTATGATTTTACTCACCCAAATATTGTGTGCGTCTCCTTCATTTCTTTAGGCCATCAAATTTCGAATGGAATAAACCGCCAACAACAACATTCCACTTCCCAAGGAACAAGTGAAGGAGAAGAACACAATATTTGAGCGAGTAAAATCATAATTTCTAACAAACCAATGTGTTCGTGTTTCCCATGGTTGAACATGTGGCACGTAAGTCAATTTAAAACATTGTTTTATCCCCTTCCTCAATTCCAATAGGTTTGTTTTGTCTCTTGCCCAACATTCTAATTTTTGCATTTAAAGTCTGCGAAGTTTTTTCTCAGTTTGCCAATCAACCTAGCCGCCATACATTCTTTGCTTCATGAAATTGAATTAGGCAATCACATACATGTATTGTAGTCTGACTGAAAATTCTTGTCACAAAAACAATATTTTTGCAAAATTGACAGACTTATTTTAGCAAAAATGATCTTTTGTTACTTAAAACATCAGCTACATCGATGCATGGAGCTAATTTCAGCTAAGTAGCCTTAACTAATGTACCAAATTGTCCACGTTGCGATATGAGTAAATGCAAAATACGTATAGTTTTAGTAAGGTACAATCAAAGCTGTTTTTGGTAACAGTTGATGAAAACTTCCACACCTTTGCCCGAAGAAGATGCATCTGTAACGAAAACAGTGGTTGCTGCAATGAAAAAGAGGCTATGATGCTATGCACAATCTACATGAGCAGCTTGAAAAGATGACAACTGCTGAGCACGAAGACAAAATGTGAGTGTAGGTACTATTGAATCTACATAGACAATTAACAGTTGCAGCTTATATTGTAACAGCTTTGCTCTCAGGAAGTCAATCGTTGATAAGCTGACAGACATTTGCAGAGAGCAGGTTTACAATACGTGACAGCTTTAAACTCGAGTAGATGAAATATCAAAGAAATTATCTCTGCATGGACAGTTGTCTGTTGCAGCTTATATTGTAACAGATTTGCTCTCAGAAATTCAATCGTTGATAAGCTGAAAGACATTTGCAGCGAGCAGGTTTCGGAATCAAACAGCTTTAAACTCGAGTTGATGAAATAGCATAGAAATGATCTCTTCGGGTAAAAAATAGATGGAAGCTGTAAGTATTATTATATATACAACATAGTCTTACCCTTCGCTTCAGTTTTCAGTTAGCATAAAGGCACACTTCAAGGCTTTGACTTGCAAACACAAAATATATTGAATCAGCCACTGATAATAAAATCTCGAGAAGGACTCGATGTATAGAATCTCAAGACGCAGAGCTTTCTAAAGATGTTATCTCTCAGCAATGATCCCACCTATCAGAAGGGATTAGAAGTTTCGAAATAATTTATTCATCGATCGTAGATCCGTTATTCTAAAAAATCTTAATGAGCAAATTAGTTTCAGTGGAAAGTAGAGCTTACGGCTGGCTTTAAAACTACGTGCACACATCAATAAAACAAGAGCTTTGACATTTCTTTTGATTTAATGGAGTTATTTTACTTAGACCAAAATGTAGCGATACTTAATACCTCAAAATCTTTGCGGCGAGAGCGCCTGACGATTGATTGTCTTGAAAATCTGCCAATTAACTTGAGCAGTGTAGACGCTCTTGAAAAACGAGCTTTGTGAAAGACCAAAATTTGTTATTTCCATTTAATATCAGATCAAGTATGATCCAATTTTAATTAAGGTTACTCAATAATTCATCAAGTCTGATTCGATGAATAAAACATATGCTTTAAGAGTAGTGTTAAATCTACGTGTAGCTTTGATTGCTTTGTAAATAGTAGCAAAAAGTTTGATACCCTACTCATGAATTCTTTAAAATAAGCGCGAGCGCGAGCTGGATCGCTCAGCAATTAAATAGAGGTTACATGAAAAAGAGGCTAAGGAACCTCGCGTAACAGACTACAGACTACACTACAAAGGTAGCTCTAAATCTATGTGTAGCTTTGATTGCCTTTGAATGACGTGCAAATAGTACTGAAGTGTTTGATACCCTACTCACAACATTTCTAGATGTTGTGCAAACTGAATGGATTGTTAAACAAATGAAAAAGAGACTGCAAGAAAATAGGGCTTCTGTAAGACACTAATGTTAAATCTAGTAATAGCCCTGGTTGGTTTAGCAACACGCATTTCGATACTTTTCTGTTGATATATCATGTCAAAGCTGTTCAAATAGGATAATTAAGAAAAGTAAACAGAGGCTAATTGGTATGAAAAGGAGGCCATCGTAATCACGCATATGCATTACATGTAGGCAACACCAATAGTGATAAGTCTGTCAAGCCTTGATTGCTTTGTAAACACAAAAGTAGAATGTTCGATGGCCTACAATTCTACAATCCTCAATTTTGCAACTGTTTTTAAGTAGGATCTCGATGCAAAGTAAACAAAGGCTAATAAAGGCAAAAGAAGGCTTTGTTAACCATATAAATAGGCTGTGTGGGTTGTGAAAAATCTATCAATGTAGCTAAGTGTTTGATATGATATTTCAAATTTCTGTAAATTTTACTCAAACAGAGCTGTTGAATAAGCAAATACGCCCAATAGACATAGAATTGACGCTTCTTGCATTGGCGTCAAGTAGTGTGATGCAAACCTTGCATTGGCTTCAAGTAGTGTGATGCGAACCTTGCATTGGTGTCGCTTGCAACTGTTCGTTGTATCATTTACAGTAGCAAAATATTTGATACGCTGCTCATACAGTTAGCAAGTGTTGCACAAATAATGGGTGTCCAAAAAATACCTTTATTACTGTTATCATTAAACTTTTCTGTTGGCCCGCATTGCCAATGATCAAATTACTTTAACTCTAATAAAATATTCTTTCTCGTTACTTATTGGGTATATGATAACATCCTGAAAACCCTTATTTTGAGCTGTACTCTTCAAGAGACAATTATCGACCGACAACAGCAAATTGGGGACTTTTTATGAATATTATACAGGGTGAGCCAAAACAGGCTCCCATTTTTGAAAATACGTAATACCAATATTACTGAGTGGACTAAAATGAATCGAATTCTAGTTGATAGCCAGAAAACCGAAGTATTTTTGTGATTTTTCTTATGTTTTATGAGCACTGAAAATATGGGTAAATTAAATTTTACGAAAATTCTTTGATTGCGCTTCAAAGATGGTCTAAAACAATCTATCAAATCATAAAAGAAAATGATCAACAAAATGTAATTTTTCACAGGTAAGAGATATCGTCGCACAGTTATAGATTGAATTGGATTGAAAAAATTCAGTTTTTGATTAGAAAGCCATTTGCTACGACTCTTGAGAGGGATGAAATGCCTTTCGTACATTGTTCTGTGTGAAGAGATTCCTTACGATTTAGTCCAGTGCTTTAGGTTCTTTTTCTATCACTTCGCAACCAAGGAATTTCGTAAAGACAAATGGACAAAATATCATCACAAGCAATTCAGGAGACCATACAGACAACTTGCTGTAACCCTCTGGAAACAAATGAGACAGCAACTATGGAATCATGTAGCACATCTACTGACCAAATTCACTCAAAATCCTCATCAAATAATTTTAATTATATTTTTGCAGCATTTGTCGTGCTTAAGCCAAATATAGCCAGCATATAAATGCAACAGTGTTGCTGTAATCTTGTGTTATTTCAGTTTTATCATATATACATAATTTCTGACGCCTTTAAAAAAATATAAATTAGTGTACACGTATTTTCAAATAAAAAACTAATTCATCCAGAACTGAAAGTTTCTTAAAATTATCAAATCAGTTTCTCAACAGCTTCTTAGAAGGTTCTTCTAATACTCATTGTTTTTAAGCATAGGCATCAAATCTTTAAAAAAACACTGCACCAATGGTTAATGCATCTTTCGTTTGATTTAATGGCTTGAAAGGAACTTCAGGTACATTGCTATAAGTGTTCATTGGCAATCTTTGATATCTTGATTATTTTCAGAATTACTAGACTGCAACCGTCGACTTTCTAAGATATATATTGCAGATTGGGGGTATTTATAGTGGATTCCTATGATGAGTTTTTTAGTATGATATTATGTAGCAGATAGGTAAATAGCTGGCTATTACATGTAGTTAGCTATGTTTCGTTCCTGCCAACTGTAAACAAATTATTTATTATCACTATATTATTAAACATCCCATTTGGAGACCTAAAAGCAACATTGCATGATATTTTTTATACCCACATTATTCATATTTAATTCTTCTAAGAAGGGTTGCCCTTCAGAAGAAGCTGGTTTTCAGGGGTCCTCCGATAAAAACATTGGGACGCCTGCACTTTAGCGGACCAGCTTGATGTCATATTTCTCGGGAACGTGTTTCAACAAATACCCTACAAACCCTAACTAAACCCTACTTTACCCTAACTAACCCTAATTTACCCTAACTTACCTTTTTCCAAAACCTAACCCTGACCTAAACCCGTACCCCATGACACATAACTGCCCATATTGAAAGCTGAAAGCTGTCTGCTAAAGTGCAGACTAGCTAAAACATTTAATTACAATCTAGGAAAAAAACGAAAACTATCAATTAAATCAAACTATAAAACCCTATTTACAATATTTAAACCTATATAAATAATATTCAAAATTTACAGTCAAAACAAAAGAAATCCTCATCACAAAATAGCTTTCTTAAAACTATACAGGGAGGATGCCTGCTTAGACTCGGCCAAGAGGCTATTCCACAGTTTTGCACTTCTATGAGAAGAACATCTCTGGCCATTTGTCAACCTTTTCATTGGTAACCTTAACCCTAATCCATATGGGCTTTTTTCAAGCTACCATATATGGGGGGGGGGGGGCTTTCCACCCCCCTCTGAAAACAGCCTTAGACTCACCAGAATTCAGTATAACTTGGCACAGTTATAGAGCAAGTAATTTGCAACATGTAGCACAATTTGGGTGTGGTTGCCACGCCCTATGACGTCACAGTGACGTCATAAAGTTGAAAATTGGCCAAAATCAGGGTCTCAAGTTAAATTTGAGTTTAACGAAGATTTTGAAGGAACTGTATGCGGTTTTTGGTCTAGTTTGTCAAAATACTTGCTGAAAAATGTTATTTTATTGTAAATAGCGCTTTTTGAATGATATTTTGGTAGAAATTATTCAATTCTGATGACGTAATTTATGTTATAAATTTGTTCCATGTAAAAATAGACAAAAAGAAGCGGCAAAATGGTGATAATCCATCACAAATGCATCATTGGAGTGTTTTTAATGGAAAAAGGTGGAAAATATTTAAAAAAATTGCTAATTAGCCCAAAATGGCGGCCAAAATGACGTCATAATAAAAAAATGCTGACGTCATCAAATTCCAGAAATTCCGGTATCAAATTAAAGCCCTTTGTTTGCTGATTCGTTTGATATATAATACTTCATAATTTAAGCAAATTTTGCCATTGAAATCATCGAAAACAACGATTTTTCTGTTACCTGCTTCCAAATATGGGCATGTCACGTGACCTGTGAGTTCTATTGTTAAAATTTTTTTTCAGCAAAATGTAGCTAATAGATAATTAGTAAAAGTCAAGGAGACTGGGGGGACATATCTGATGTCGTTTAAAAACGCAGCATGAAAAACCTTGAGGGGGGGTGGAATCCACCCCCCCCCCCATATGGATTAGGGTTAAGTCCGCCCTGTATTACGAAGGCTATAAGGTGAGCATTGCGAATTTCGGGTGAAGAGGAAAGAATAACGGTATTGTGGAACCGGCTCATTTAGGGATTTGAAGACCATTGTTTTAGATCCACCAGTTACAAGTTCGTTGATGGTCTTCCATCCCAGCCCTGATCAGAAATATATATGATTGCCCTGATGAGAAATATATATGATTGCCCTGGTGAAAAATATATACACGTATTCTTTTTTATGAAAAACTAAGAATTTGAGCCAGTACTGAAAGTTTCTTAAAATTATCAGATTTTGAGTACTCACAGTTTCTTACGAGCTTCTTACGACTTCCATAACAATCTTTATATTTACTTCTTGTGCCTATGCCATCCTGAACATTTCAAAACAAAGTTTTTTTAAGCCTTTCTAATGTTTAGACATTAATCAAGTACTTTCCGAGTAATATGATACGGGAAACAAGTGAAAATGAAATAAGTACATGCTATAGATTTCCTTTATAAAAATAAATAGTTTTTCATGTTCTATTTTCCCAGTACTGGAGTTTCTTAATCTTTTTGGCGATCTGAGAGTTGAGTGTCTAATAAGCGGTTTCTTATAAAAAAAATACGTGTACATGATTGCCTTGATGATGATGAGAAATATATCCAGCCAAGTTTCTCTTGAAACTTTACTTTAGGTCAAAACTATGTGTTTCTTTTTCCGGCTAAAGCGCTGTTGACATGGAATATTTCATGAGGCGTAATTGAGGAGCGCATGGTGGGGCATAAAAGAAAGATTGTTTTGAAACTATTGCTAAAACATAAAAATAATGCGCGGGACGGTTTGAAAATTAAGAATTCTCATTGTCGCTGATTTGAGAGATAATCACCTATAATTTGAGTCCGTAACACAAAGACGCGAGAAGACGCGATGTGATGCCTCAAAGAATTCGACAGTAACTTCCGAAATCAATATCTAATTAATATGCAGAAGCTGTCGTGAGAGAAAATTAAGTATGATTTGAAACTCTCCATCATATAACTATATCACGGAATTACGGCGAGCAGTCTGACACTAGAAGGCCCTTCTATTTCTAATCTGCGTAGTATGACGCGATTCAGAAAACACGAGGAGCTATAGACAAGCTTTACATGATATTATATGTACAGAATGTGTGTCAAAGAGTTTCGCTTGTCGGTAAAATTGAATTTTGTTCTCAAAGGAACTTCGAAACAAGCAACCGTATTTTTCGTTTGGGTCCTCTTTCAAACCTTTTTCATTCGCTCATAAATAAAAAGGATACGATTCAGAAAACACGAGGAGCTATATACAAGCTTTACATGATATTATGTATGCAGAATGTGTGTCAAAGAGGTTCGCTTGTCGGCGAAATTGCTTTCTGTCCCCCAACGGCACTTAAACTGTGACGAAACGAGCAAACGTATTTTCCGTTTGGCAACTCCTTCAAACCTTTATTATATTAACTCGCACAAGCCATACGATTTAGGGACTGACTACATGACCAGGGCTGGCCCTGCTAACAGGGCTGCCTCTGTAAGCAGGGATGAAATGTTGCGTGCGATTGTATGGAGTAATTCACCCCCACGCTGCGGAGTAATTTTAGCGGGAAAATCAAATCATTCCCAATATGGCGGCTTGGTGCATGCGCAGTTAAAAACTATGGGAAGCCAGTCCTGTTTCCAGCCCTGTTTTCAGCCCTGCCAAGCGATCACATGAGAAAAACATCATTATTTCATCCCTTCAAACAGGCGAAGCCCTGTTATGCAGAGGTGGTATCCCAGCTGCCAGCGTTGGCCCACTTACCATACAATCATGCTTCAGATTTATTACATGTCTCCTATTGACAGAGGGATCTCGCCTAAAATCGTCCAGCTCGGATAACAGGGCCAGCCCTGCTCATGTAATCAGGCCCTTAGAAACACAACGACCTACAGACAAGCTTTACATGAAATTGTGCATACAAAATGTGGGTGAAAGAGTTTCGCTTATCATCATTACATTCTTTACCAAGCCAGCCTAAGCGCAGATCGACCTTAAGCGTACATTGACATTTCAGGGTGGGTCTGCACTTAAAGAGCCATTGTCACCCAGGGTCCTTTGCGGGCACACAGCAATTTCAGACTGTCTGGAAATCAAATCTGGCCTAAGCGGAAAATATGGATCCTGGTTGAACTGATAGAAAAGTCAACTGAAGTCAAACTTTTCTATCAGTTCAACTACTGCAGTTTGGATCCATATTTTCCGCTTTCGGACAGTCTGAAATTGCAGCGTGCCCGCAAAGGATCCTGGGTGAAAATGGCTCTTTAAAGGTGGCTCACTACTAAAAGAGTTAAATTCAAGTCACTACTAACTAACAATAATTTCAAAACACATAAACAATAGGTTGAGGTGGCTCACTACTGATAAAAAATTTACACTGATACACACTTGGAGTACTATCGCTCATGTGAATTCCAGGCAAACGGAATCACGAGGTGTGATCACATCGAGAGGAAGGAAAAAGACATTGCTTCAACAAGATTAGAAGATCAGTGTTCCAAACAACTAACTTTCGGATGCTAGGTAGAAATAAAACTACAAGAGGACCCCATGTAATGCGTTCTGCATGGATATTTCAAGGTTGATTCTTAATTCTCTGAAGACACCAATAATATCAATAAACACCGGTTATGAACATAAATGAATATATACTAAGACATTTGATGCATGTAATGCGTTCTGCATAGACATTTCCTAGTAAAACCGTCAATTTTTACCTAGTTTACCCAAGAAACGCTTGACTAATTATTCTCAAAATAAACTAATAACGTTAACAAACACCAGGTATATGAACACAACATGATACTTACTAATGATAATATCTCAGCATCCGTGTAATGCGTTCTGCATAGACATTTCCTAGTAAAACCGTCAATTTTTACCTAGTTTACCCAAGAAACGCTTGATTAATTATTCTCAAAATAAACTAATAACGTTAACAAACACCAGGTATATGAACACAACATGATACTTACTAATGATAATATCTCAGCATCCGTGTAATGCGTTCTGCATAGACATTTCCTAGTAAAACCGTCAATTTTTACCTAGTTTACCCAAGAAACGCTTGACTAATTATTCTCAAAATAAACTAATAACGTTAACAAACACCAGGTATATGAACACAACATGATACTTACTAATGATAATATCTCAGCATCCGTGTAATGCGTTCTGCATAGACATTTCCTAGTAAAACCGTCAATTTTTACCTAGTTTACCCAAGAAACGCTTGACTAATTATTCTCAAAATAAACTAATAACGTTAACAAACACCGGGTATTAAACACAAATGAATACTTACTAATGATAATATCTCAGCAACTACAGAGAACCCCGTGTAATGCGTTCTGTGTGGCTATTTCACAATAAAATCATTCGCTCAAATTCTCTATAAAATCACTCGTGAAGTGCAACAGTACTTGCAGTTTGCGATGAATGAGAAATCACTTTTGTCACAAAGCTGTGCCGATAGCTGAGTAATTTTGGAGAGAATCGGCAAAATGAGATGATGAAAGGAAATATGAACAACAAAGAACAGCTGAAAACATGTAATATTTGTGGATGGATATTGGTATGGCAAATACGCTTGTTTCAATATATTTCTTGCAATTCAAAATGCTTACATTGATCGTTTTCAACTGGTGGCTGGTGGAAACAATCCTACATTTCATGAATCAAAGTAACGAAACCGAACAAAACGAACGATTCAGCAAATGAATAAATTTATCGCTTAAAGAACACCATTTGAGCATGAAAGGTACTCCAATGGTGATTTCCCCGCTGAAAAGAATGAAGCAAAAGCTGTCTTCAGACAAGATATGAATCTCCCCTGTAAAAAACGCCCCACAAGTGAAATTTCAGCTGCAAATTGTGCAAACCCTGAGGAGAGAATTGAGAAATCGTTTCAACGCAGATAGTGTTACTCCTCACTAAAAATGATGATGCTGTCCTCGTTACAACATTGGAGCTTACTCAATGTAGTTGACAGCATCACGTGATCTCGCTTCCAGATACCTTGGTCAGTCAAAAAATGTATCCACTGTTTGAAAAGTTGTGTCCACTGCAAGAACAATCCAACAGATTTGACAAATTCTAATTCCGTTGCCTGACCGAGACTATTACATGATTTCAGAATTTGTTTATAAAATACACTAAAGTCTGTCTCAAATTAGACACTCAAATTAGACACTAAAAATGATGCTGTCCTCGGTATAACATTGGAGCTTACATCTGACGTCTCACCTGGGCATTTAGAGGGGGTGCAGGAGTTGCATGGATTTAGACGAAAAGCGCCTTTCGCTTCGCTATACAACTACCATAACCACCCACCACCCACCACCCAACCACCACTCAACAAGGAATCGTGCGCAAACTATTCAAAAACCAGGACAACAAATTTTGTGCTAAGGAAAGCATTGCTAAGCATGCGAAGCTAAACGCCTTTGAAATGTCTAGCAAATCTTGTTAGGACTTCAGCCCTGGCTCCGGTTTTTGCACAGGGAAACCAGATTAACTGTTGATTTTTGTAGTTTTTGTTATTTGGTAATTTATTCTATTTTTGTATTAAATCAACCTCCTGTTATTTTCCGTGATTCTATTGTGCTGCGCAGCGAANTTAGAGGGGGTGCAGGAGTTGCATGGATTTAGACGAAAAGCGCCTTTCGCTTCGCTATACAACTACCATAACCACCCACCACCCACCACCCAACCACCACTCAACAAGGAATCGTGCGCAAACTATTCAAAAACCAGGACAACAAATTTTGTGCTAAGGAAAGCATTGCTAAGCATGCGAAGCTAAACGCCTTTGAAATGTCTAGCAAATCTTGTTAGGACTTCAGCCCTGGCTCCGGTTTTTGCGTGGTGGCAAATTCTACGTTGATGATGAATATTTTCAAAACCAGGTCACCAATATCGGCCAGTAACATATCAAAGTTTAAGTTAATCAGTAAATGCAACGAACAATATTTCATTTGGTCTTCAGGATTGAGGAAGTCTGTTTGAAGTTTTTGAGACACCCGGTAGTTAAAACCTGGGCTAAAACTATTGTTACAGCCTAGCGACTAACCTCAAGCAGCATGACCAAAAGTAGATAATAGCAGTTCTTTTCTTTAAAATAAATAGCTAAGGATCACCATCACATCTTTTGCATGTACCGGGTGAGTCAAAAACTTTATCTACTGTTTAAAAAATCGTAAAACAAAAAGCATGCAACAAATTTTGAAAATTTTGTAATTTTTCTGCTAATTTTAGGTGCGTCTCTCCTCTTTGAATGATCAGGAAGTAGGCAAAAATCATACTCCTCGATATGCCCCAAAAACAGCTGAAAATGGATAGTTCACTTTCAGACAGATTTTGTCATCAAGCTTTCTTTTTGGTGCCGTGGTTGATGAGCATAAATACATTTCAACAGTTTTCATGTAATAAAAAAAACAATACGAAGAGAAGAAAATGGTTGATTTACCGGTTTAATGGTTGAAAATGAGTTTAATTGAACCACCCACTTCTCTTTTTGGTCAAATATTTTGGAAATAGCTTGAGAAAAATTCTTCATTCAATAGCACACTAAAGTCTGTCCCAAATTAGATGTCATGAGGAAATGCCTGCGAATACAATCAATCGAAGAGTTTTGCATGAATAATTTTGCGTTATCGCAAAACTCACGTGACATCTAATTTGAGCCAGACTTTAGTGCATTTTAAATTACAACAAATTCTGAAAATCATTCTCACTCAGGCAAGAATTAGGATTTGGCACATCTGATGGATTGATTTTGTAGTGGACACAATTTTTCAAAAAGTGGATACAGTTTTTGACTCACCAGGTATCTGGAAGCGAGATCACGTGATGCTGTCAACTACATTGAGCCAGACTTAGTAAAGAAAAGAATATATCGTCATTACAGTTACTGTTGAAGACGTTAGACAGTTACTGACGAAGAAGACATTCAAAACGTCTAAACATGCTCAACCATATCTTTGAATTTACCCGCGGTACCAGCTCTTGAATGTGTATACATACACCATAGTATTATACATACACCATTGTAAATAGGTTTTAGCATTATGGTTTTTGTAATAGTATTAACATCTATAAGCTTGTTGTAATTTAATTTTATTCTGTTTTTATAACTTATAGAACAATAACACTTGTGTTGAAGGGCTACCCTCCCTTAGATAAATATTGAAAAATGAATATGAAATATAAATAATCTTGTCCGCAGAATTTCCGAGAAAGGGGTCGGTCCAATGATAACCATTTTCTGGGACATAGAATTGCTAAAAGAAGCTAAATCTTACTGAAAACATCAGAGATCTCGAGAAATGGTCATTTATAACCATAAAAAAAGCTGTTTTCAATATCTGCTTGGGAAGGTCAAAATCATTGTCCATAACTTCGCAATATTTTTTATATAAAAGTTAGGGAAATGGGTGAAATTTATAATATTGTATTGTCAGAGATAAGGGGTTGGAAATCAATTCCATGGACAAGTATGGTGTGCATGTGCACACAGAAGGGCTGGAAACGGGAATTTACCTCCAGTTAGTCGTTAAGTTTAGAGAACAAAATATAACAGACACGGGTTTAGAAAATTCAATCTTCGTCTGCCTATCACTACCGGCTATCAGAACTTCAAGCAAGTCAAATAGATAAAAAGTCAATGTTTGCCACAAAATATAATTCCGACACCAACGGCCTAAATGAAATCGCAAAGTCGGACTTCAGATCATTCACGCAAGAGTAAACACTTCTTCCATCTGACATAACAAAAGCCCACGTGATTTATATTCAGCAATTTTCCTTCTAACAAGACGGCTATTTCTTTCAAAGAACAGCTGTGCAATCGAATAACCAAATATGATTGATATTTCTGCTAATAAAATCCTTCTTTGGTTTACCTTCTGAGATAATATTTTGTGTATACCGCAATGCCGGCACTTTTACTTGTTCAAATACACTCTTCAACATAGGTATTGAAAACTAGCCAATTTGAATGGATTGAACGACGCAAAACGAAGAGATACTCTATCAATATAAACGCTGTTTTCTTTCAAAGAACTTGCAAAGTTGACAAAAATGATAACGGTTATCTGGCCTTAGTTTTAATGTCTTGTTATCTCTGTGTACACTTATTGCGTTTGTGCTTCTATATGCCGAGATTAACCATAATACAACTAATGACAGACTTCTTCAATCTCCGCGTTTTGTATCCTTCAAAAAGTTAAAAACCATAGCACAGCAGCAATATTTATACAACGCATCTCAGGCAACATGAAAAAATAGAGAACAAATTGATTTTCTTACGAGGAATGCTCCAGGCTCTTTTCTAATACTGGGTGAGTCAGAAAAACATGGGGCGTTTATCAAGGCATATTTTGGAGAAAAATAACTGGCTATTCTACACTTGAACGCTTTCGCGTTACCCACTCTTAAGTAAATAACTGGATGTGCGTGAGCTCATTGTCTAAAAAAGTTTCCTTCGTAGCTCTAGGGTTAAAATTCTTTAGCTCGTGCTATTCAAAACAAAAATAAATAGCATACTTTAAGCCTATAGAATATCATAACATCTATATTGCTAGTTTTCGATAAACTCCCTACCAATTTAGAACATACTAGGAAGTAAAAGCGCTCGGTTTGCTCGCACGTTAACAGCCCTGGCTCCTCTTATAGGGTGCATTGAACAGTCAAATTTTCGAACACGTATAGCAGTGATTGAAAAAAGATCTATATCCAGGTTTCTGTTGTCCTTCTGTGATGTCTGAAACTGTGATGTCAAAAGACGCCATTTTGTGAGAAAGAGGCTGCTGATAGAATCTTGTAAACAGAGAAAAGAAACATGTGTCTTTGACAAAGATTTCTCGTTCAAATCTGTCGACAGATGCAAATGAAAACAGATTGGAAATGAAGCTTCTTTGTCCAAAGATATCTGTTGCTACAATTTGACAAATTTAATATCACAAGAGCGGCCTTTTGCAACAAATGAGTATAAACAGCCAAAAAGGATTTGTTCTCCTCAAATGGAGCCGACAAACGATATAGTATGCATAGGATGGATTAGCCTGAGCAAACATGAAATCTGTCTCGCTTTTTCATTGCTTGGAGAAGTAAGTAATTTCGATATGTAATCTACTATAATATACATAAGTACGATAAAATCTATTGCTTCCTCTCCCATAATAAATTTTGGATTCTTTGAGAAATGAAAGATCTTCAACAAATATTAGCCACGAGGAAAAAGAATGAAGAACAACGGAGCGCCCAAACTCTCTTTAAAAATCCTAACAAGATTAATTCAGCAGGGAGATATTCGGCTTTGATTTTACGTTTTGCAATTAATCATTGTAACATTTAAAAGAAAACGCTTAATAAAAAATACTTCTTAGGTGATTCTGTCTGTCTGTTTTCGTACAGTTTTCGTGTATCCAGTCGCTCTATGGTAATCTGCTGACCAATATCTGAGGAAAACTAGCAACGGGCAAAAGGCGATATCCTTCCGTGGAGCTAAACTCTGGAATCAACTTGAACACGACGCTAAACAAGCACCCTCCCTTGCCAGTTTCAAGAAAAGAATAAATAATAGAACCTAATCAAAATTCTTATTTTTGTAAATTTTGTAGCTTAAGTGTAATTTCTTATCTGTAGTTTTTGGACACGGCCCCCTGAAAAGCAATCCAATCGGACTGACGGGGCTACCGTGTATAAACAAATTAAAATAGAAATAGAATAGAAATATTTCCATTTCGTTGTCGTAACGTAAAAATAATTTGCTTATCCCATGAGATATACACGCGGTTGGGTTCCCCTAGATAAGGAAATTGCAGTACTGCATATAATGAGGTCTTACGGACTACAAGGTATGTAAGCAAACAATGAGATTAAAGTTATCACACGTCGATAGTGATTCTGAAAGTAACCCCACTCTACCCTCCACTACTTTGGAATCTTCATATATTTGAATGAGCGATTGTTGTGTAGGAAGCTCAATATCTGGCTCAGAATCGCTACACTGACCATACTGCACTACAAGATACCCACTATTTGGTTCTATCGTAGCGCTAGTTATACAAAAGCTTTAAGAAGCAAATCAAGTTATTTTTGATTGAGTTCCATGAATTAGAAAATAACGGAAATTTACAATTTTTGCGCAGAATCTGTTTTGATTACTTTTAGAGATAAATCCATTTCGCTGAAATCACTGACACGTTTTAAGGCAGGAACTTTCACAGCAATCATTAAGATAAAAAGCGATTTATATATCATTCGATTGAAAAGACTATGCAGAACGAAATCCTCCTTACAGATAGACCCAAAGTTTTTGATAAATTAGCTAATTGCCAAGCAAAATGGCAGGTTTTGCGGAAAATGGCAACTCACTGCTGATTAGAGCGGACAGAAGAATTAACTAATGCCCCATTCACACTTACAAGGTAAACCAGCTTAAACTAAACCAGGTTACCGAATGGGGCCTTCTAATTGGTCAATCCAACAAATCGAATGCATATGCATTTGATTGGTTGAAATTTAACCTGGTTTAGATAAAGCTTGTTTAACTGTGTCAGTGTGAATCCCGGGGGGGGGGGGCACTTCGATAATTTTCGTACCGGGTATGTGCCGCTGGACAGGGTATCGTTTTTAGCGATTTTGCTCCCAAACAGGGTATCCTTTTTCACAAAAGTGCTCCCATGACGGGTGTATAGTTTTGAAATAATTGCTCTCGTACAGGATTTTGACAAGGAATTTGCAATTTTGCTATTGTTTTTTGCCAGTTTGCTCCCATACAGGGTAGTCAATTTGAAAAAAATTGCTCCCACACAGGGTGGAAATTTCAATATCTCAGAGGCACATCCCCGTACATTTTGAGGTCAAGTGCCCCCCGGGGTGTGAATAGGGTATAAGAATCTCTTGAAAGAGTAAATAGACAAACCTTTTGCGAAAATTCTTCTATCTGAAATTTTCCTGATTTAATTAATAGACGATTGCGCTAAAGATGGCGTCGAGGAGTTTTTTACNCGGGTGTATAGTGTTGAAATAATTGCGTTCGGACAGGATTTTGACAAGGAATTTGCAATTTTGCTATTGTTTTTTGCCAGTTTGCTCCCATACAGGGTAGTCAATTTGAAAAAAATTGCTCCCACACAGGGTGGAAATTTCAATATCTCAGAGGCACATCCCCGTACATTTTGAGGTCAAGTGCCCCCCGGGGTGTGAATAGGGTATAAGAATCTCTTGAAAGAGTAAATAGACAAACCTTTTGCGAAAATTCTTCTATCTGAAATTTTCCTGATTTAATTAATAGACGATTGCGCTAAAGATGGCGTCGAGGAGTTTTTTACCAAGATCCTTTGCGATATAGAATAAATTAACCAATCAAATCAATCAAAATTCAATGCGATGTAAAGCATCATGGTAAAAAATTTCTGACCGCCATCTTTAGCGCAATCGTCTATTACTTGGAATCCCTCATAAGTCCATTTCGTCTTTAAGTCGCTCCAAACTCTTGACGAAAGGGTCGCCTAGAACAAGCTTTGGAAAGGCACTTGTTGAATAATATATTTGCATTACGCAATATAAAGGCGTTAACGCTTATCTAGCTTGCTCAGTGTGTCCAAAGAAAATGTACCCAATTAACTCAGAAAGATTGATAAAATTATTGATAAAAAAACTTTCAAATCGTGAAAAAAATCAAATACAACGCTAGAACCTTTTCTTTCAATATTTACTTGGTTCTGACATTGATGGAGAACAAATGAAGTTCTGTTTTTGAAGCAATCACTTATTTCGACTTTCCGGTGTCATAAATCAGCAACAACTTGTCAGATTGACTCAATCAAGGTCTCAAGCTATAAGTCCAAGCCTATTCTATGCAGCTGCACATAATTTGTCTTGACTTAATTTAAGCATTCAGGCACACACAACAACAGAATTCTATAAAAAAGCAAATCAACATGACAAAATATTTGAAAAATTGTTTTCCAGACCCTATAGCTCCTTATAGGTATAGATCTTAATCTTCAAATAAAAGTTTTACCCACTCTCGATACAGTTAAAAAGACAAAAATTTGAGCTGCAAGCAAGCATAAGTTTACCTTCACGTTTTAGGCCACGATTAATGCCATGAGAATTTCTAGAATTATAGACATCATTTACTTGTGTTGCTGCGGAATCAAAACTAAGTCGCAAAAATTCTATTATACAAATGTTTCCTAAACCAAATATAACAATTTCTATAATCTCATTTTGATTATTAATTCTTGTGACATCAATCTTAATCTAAAACATAGCGATTTTTCACCTGTGTTTGGATAGTGGATTGTTCGACAATAAAATTATCAAATTTTGATAAGATAATGTGATAAAATATTTGGATATCTTTCGAATCCAAGTTTGATGTGATAACCACGATGCAATCAAAACGAAACCACTAAAACAACTCACTCTTTCAAAAGAAATTATTTGACTAAAATGAGATTGCTACATATTGAAATAAAACAATTTTGATAAATTGTGTTTGACTTTTGTTCAGATCTGCGATTAGTACGTACAATAAGAATAATAAATATAAGATCAGTCATGGCTTAAGCTTTTTGATAGATGAGCATTAGATAAGGTTCTTCGTACTCCTTGTATAAAGAACTCTTTATATGAAACAGAACTCACGGGTCATCAAGAAATAAAGAAACAATAAATAATGCAAACTATTACCGGATGAATCAGAAAAATGTTTAGAAGCTTGAAAGCCTGTACCTCTCAAACCATTTATCAGATTGCTATAAACTGATAATGTGTGTAGCTAACAAATCAACTTAGATAAGAACACTTTAGTTTGTCAAAATCGATCTTATCCTTCTCATATTACAGTGAATGTACAAAAATACTCCATCTCAAAATCCTTCAAAACAGGCCTAAAATTCTTGATCAAATTCAGCCCCACAGCTATCATAATCAAACTCTCTCTGTTCATCGTATCGCTCAGACATTTACTAGATATACAAAAAGACTGTTGCATAATCGTATACTCTTCGGACTGTCATTCAGCCTTTTTTGTCTACTCTCTATTATCATGACGCTGTCTTTAGACTTTTGCTAAAAGGCTGTCATTTATTCTTAGGATAACTGAGGATGTTTATATTTCAGATTAAATGCCTTCAATCCATTTCTTATGATGCAACAACAGTGCAGTCATGAAGTCCAAAATATTTCTTAAGGTGTCGATGCATGAAGTGAAGCTTCCTAACCTAGTAAAAGGATGCAAAGAAGAATCTTGAAAGATATTACAATAATCTTCAAGGAGAAGAAAGTCTTGCCTTCCCTGTGCAAGAAATGCCTACGTACAAGCCAAAATATGCAATCCATTCTTTACAAGAAACATCCTTTCTGAAGCTTCAAAAGCCTGATCAAGAGCTAGAAAGGTACGACAACAATCTTCAAGGAGAAGTACAAAGTCTTCGATTCTCTAAAACTTCTCATGCAACTATAACATTCTAATGCTTCCTACTTACGATGCAAAATAGACTTTGGACATGTTGCAAGCCACAATACACGAAAGAAGCAAATTTTCTGAAGCTTCAATAATACATCAAGAGCTAGAAAGACGTGACGACGATATTTTTATTTCATTCTAATAAAAATAACATTGACAAATTACAAATACAATAACGCAGTGAGAATGGAAGTACATATCAACCCTGCGGCCATAAAAAAATCAAATAAAAAGTAACTAAACCAAATGAAACAATTACAAGTAGATATTAAACGAGAAAAAGTAGGTGCTAATGTATGGGAGGTTGCAGCAATGGAACATTTAGAAGCGTTCTGTAGCATGAATTAACTTAGGAGTTGCCTCGAGTAGTTTCTTATTGATGTCAATGGTTAATCTTTCATCGCCATACAAAATAAATTTGAGTAAAACTTCATTTGAAAGAGATGAAAACTACGAGGTAGTAATATTGCATTTAAACTATTGACAAGATCAGATCTAGGCCCGATATTCAAGAAGATTAGACGATGATATTCAAGGTGCACTGCTAAAAAATCTGCAATTCTTTTGGGAATAAACTGTTTTCAAAACCTAGCAAGATGGGACAACAATCTTAAAAAAGAGTACAAATACCGCACCTCTGCTAAGAAAGACTTTACAAAGCAATCTGTCATGCCACAAGAGAAATTGCCACATCATGCCACAACGAATGAGTTATAATGAATATGCATGTCTTAGCGAAACTGCAGACTATAGTCATTTTAAATTCATTAGAAGCCGATTGATAAATGTTGGAAAAAGCTAGCAATATATCACAACAATCTTCAGAAAGCTCTGTAATTCTCTCAAGCAATATCACACAGAAAACAGCAATGTCAACGTAAAAAGGCAATAAATGACTTCTACCAAATATGCATTTCTTAATGAAACTATAGACCACATATTGTAAAATTCGATACGAGTGCTTCCCATGCTTAATGCAGACAGTGATACACACACAAAGAATATGCTTAGCAGCACAGTACTACAGTAGGGTTGAAGCCACCTTAGAATGCGAACAGATAAAGCATTTTAAATGCTTACAACTCTCATACCAAACTCTAAATATCTTAAGTGGCAAGATTCTAGCTTGTTAGATACAGACCAATCAGTCGTAAAATCGAAAGCATTACGTCTGCGCAGGCACTAATATCCTGCTAAATCTATAGCTTCTTCGTTATAGCGCAAATTTCGAGGCAAATGTTTTAACCCAACCCAAGCATATTTTTCTGTCTCAATTTGCTGCAAACTGAGAGTTGAATAAGAATATTTCAAAAATTGATCGGCTATAAAGGCTTTTGGTGTTGCAAAACTTTTAGATAGCATTGAAGACTTAATTTGAACGTACTGTACATGATTGAGAGCACTAGCTTTCAGCGTGTGCCATTACTGATCCGGCGATGCACATATCTTCAAGTAATAAAAAGTCTTTAC